>STGP01022074.1:13408-24441 GCA_004918865.1 Caryocar brasiliense | reverse complement strand
TAATAAATAAGAATAAAATTTAAAAATAATGAATAATTTTTTAAATTTTTTAAACTATAATTAAAATGAGATAAATTATTTTTTTCTAAAAGGAAATAGGGAAAGAGTATTTTGTGACCCAGAAAGGTGATTCCAAGAAACTCGTTGAAGGCCCCACATGGCTGTTAATTTGGGATTTTTGTGTATTAAGCCCCAAATGGTGCATATAATCATGTGCTCCCCAAAAATGTTCATGCTGTTTTAAAAATAAAAGTACAAAATTACCATTTGAAGATGTAGTTGAAGCAAAACATCTCACGCACGGCTTGCACATAGAATCTGCTGCATATTTTAAGTAAATGACGTGCAATTGTGGAAATGGAAATACTAAAATTTGTTTGGAAATTAGTGAACACATTAAAAAAATTGAATTCACATGTCCCAAATGTTCGTTCTCACCTCATTCTCATCATATGTGCAAATAGCATTTCCTTTTAATTAACATGTCCCATTTTTTTCATTTCACACCTGTATGACAGCAGATTTCGTTCTTAATCTCAAAGAACAAAACGACTTCTTTGACCAAACAGAATTTTAGACAACTCCTTCGGATCTGATTTTCATATGGAATTTCACCACGTAGAGTGTCTAAATTGTCCCAAACACGCGTAAAGTGGACTGCGATGTTCAGACAAATTAAGCTTATGTTAAAGGTCATCTGTACTAGTTAGAGTTGAAACGCCCGAGATTGTTAATAGTAAGGCTACTCATTTTGTGCTTGATCTGTGGATTCCATGCTCTTTTGCTTTTAAACTTATTACTCCTTAAATCATTTCTAATGATGCTATTGTTTCAATTTCTTTTTATTGCACATTCTCATATTTGTAATTGGAAATTGATTTCAAATATACTTCTTTCTATTGATGTTAAAAGGATCAAACTCATTCTTTTAAGAGTTTTTTATTAGCCAAATCGCTTTATTTGGCATTGTGATTTTAGAGGTAAGTATGTAATGCATAGTGGTTACCATATCACCTTATCTATGGCGTCTTTTTGTCTGTATATTGGTGGCTCTATTGGTAGTCCTACAGCCGGGTTATGGAAGTCAATTTAGAAACTCTCTACTTTTTTTAAAGTAGTAAATTTCATCTGCACGCAACGTTAAATATTTTACCTACTCAAGGGATGTTGCATTATTGTATACTATCGTTTGTTCCTTTTTATCCATTTTGTGATGAACCTAAAACTATTGTTCATATTTATAGAGATTGTACTTCTCTTAGGTATGATGTCCATATGCTTTGCCGAGTATTTGTTTAGTTTCACATTCTCTTTTAAACAATAGTAGTAGGATATATTTGATTGTTATTCTTTTGAAGTTCTTGTCCATGTTGCTTGTACATGTTATCATATTTAGGTTATTAGGAACTGTTTTATATTTGAGGGCTATGGTTTAGTTCATTTAGATATTGCTTGTCACCCAAGCTATATATTAATTGAATCTCAGCAGGTTCTTCTGGGTGATAGGCGTAAGTCTTTCCTTGTTGAGCGTTCAACCTCTATTTTTAGGTGGTAATTTCTTCTTATTGGTGTGATTAAAATGAATGCTGATACTGGTATCGTTCACTTTGACTAAGTTAAATTTGATATTATTTTTTGAAATAATCTTGACCGAGTAATGACTTGTGCTTCTAAATGTATTGTCAATTCTTGAGATTCTTTTATTTTAAAAATTTTGATTTTGACTTATAGTTTACTGTTGGCTTCTAATTTGAGTTTTACTTGTGTGGTTGTTGAAACTAACTAAAAGAGGATTATTGATTTATTACGCCATAGTATTTATATTTTTTTTAATTTAGAGATTGCTCTTCAAAATTATTTTGTTTTATCTTCACAGTTAGTTCAATGTTCTTGGTCTTTTATCCCTCGTTTTAGTAATTTTTCAGCTCATGCTTTAGTTAAATTTTATTTAATTTCAGACAACAAGTTAATTTAGATTGAGCTATCTAGTTTTTATCCAAAAAAAAATATATATACATTTGAGGAAGCAAAAATTGTAAAAGGTTTTCCAAGGCCCCAAAATTGTGCGTCAACGGTGGACAGGTTACATGTCTCTAAGTTTTAAGCCCTGGTTACTGGGCCCGTCAATGTATTGCACTTATATAGGCGCTCCTGTTCCCTCTTTCGGTTAGCAACACAAGAACAAAAACAAAAAATTAACCAACCTGTCGTTGTGTTCTGTTTTCCTCGGTTTGAACATCTGTTGTGGCACTATAAGAATTTTTCTAGTGTTCAATTTCAGAAAACAAGATTGTTTTCCAGTGTTTTTGCTGTTCGAAAATAAAAACACAAGAAAATATGGAAGACTTTCTAAATAAAAAATTGGAGTTCAAAATTTTCACTTCCCGGAATGATTGAAGATAATTGAAAATTTTCTTCCGCGTTGAGAAAACACGGTTCTTAATGGAGAATAAATAACATTTTTTTCTGAAAAAAACTTTATTGTTAAGAAACTCAATTTTAATTGAGAGTGTCTAAGTTTAAATTTTATTATACTTTTTTTAAATATTGTAAAAAAATAAATAATATCTTTTTGAACAAAAAGTTCATTTTCATATGAAGAATCACGATTTTGCCATTATATATTCCTTTTACAATTAGAATTTCGAGCCCTAATGCGAGAAGCAATATGAAAGTGCTTCTAGCTCTCGATCTAATTTTTCTCTACTCCTCTCATTCCATCCAGAAGAAAAAAAAAATATAAGGGAGCCCATTAGACCCAAAAGAAAATGTTGAACCCAATCGACATTTACCAAGTTTATCTATTGAATTGCTTAAAGCTCTTTTAGGAGAGACAGAGAGACAGGATGTCAACAAATTCTTTGTGTTCATCAACTCAAATCAATAAGACTAGCCATTCAAGATAGTTGATATTTGTGAGCTCTTCCAATCCAATCCAATTTGGAATTCTATTTACAGTTTTACTTTTTCTTTTCAAGGACATTTTCCTTAAAATGTGTACTTTTATAAATTTAATGAATGATTGTACAAAAACTGGACTTTCATTGAGTAACTATAACCTGCAGTAATAGAAAATCAAGAAAAAAAAGAGAACGACGAAATGATTTATGAGAGAAACTCCAACGCCCAAGTTAGTAATATAGAGACCAAGTTAATTAGTAATATAGAAAGATAATATTCTTTTTTAAAAAGTAAAATTGTAAGTCTCTTCCCTAAATGAGAGGAGTAGCTCTCTTTTTATAGATTTCTTTGAGTAACTTCAATGAAAAATCAAAGGTCATCCCTCTTGATTACGGCAAACTAAAAGTCATAACTTCTCATAGTAAGCTAAAGATTGCAACATATGATGAATACCAAGGGTGGTGATGGATAATTAAGAATCAAGGTTCTTTATAATGTAATATCAATAATAGAAACAAAAGATTAAGAATCGTCTAACGTTTTAATAAACTTGGACAATGTGATTCATCTTTTCCTTCTGATTATTGTTTCTTAATATAATTATGAGAATATAAATTGTAGTTATCAATGAACATTATATAATGTTTTGTGTTACTTTCTTTTATTCTTCTGCCTTTCATGTCATTGTGAGAATGTTAGTAAGAATACAAATTACCATATATTTAAATAATTAGAGCAAGAGTTATTTATCTTTCATATTATACCCTTATTACAAAACTTAATGCATTTATTTTTGCATATTAACAATTATAAACCAATTCATCAAATGAAATAGAAGACGAAAAGAAAAGAAAAAAACTTGAACATATTTTCAAAATTTTTAATGTTCCAATTTTCTATAAGAAAAAATAAAAATTACTTTGTTATATTTAAACACATTCTCTTGAGAATAAAACTTACAAATTTTAAAAAAAATAGAAATAGAAATAGAGAACAAAGAATGTATTCTACAACAAAGCACAACCTAAAGAATGTATTATATTAATGTTTCTACACAAGTTCTATGTGCTAAATGATTTTTTATAATAGTATTATATATCTTCTGATCTCACTGATATCAAGTATTCAAAAATTAAAAATTTAAGATTCAAATCTTTTCACTTTTCATATTTATATAAAAAATATTATTAAGATACGTAAAAAAATTAATATATGAGAGAACTAGTTTTCATTATGTAGTTCACAATTTCAATTGGAAAGAAAAATGGCATTTAGTGTACAAAAATTGTGGAAACTTAAAATAAATCGTTTAGTTCAATTATAGGAACAAATATAACAGAATTTCCATAGACAAAAAGATTAAGCTGTGTGTTCCACCTTTAAAAATAGCATTATATTCCTTGCATTAATCATTTTTGTATTTTGTTTTGCAAAATTATTTACATACCTAAGTATATACCTATAAATTCATTTTTTTTTTAAAAAAAAACTCAGAGTTAATCCTCTATTAGGCCTTGTAGCGTAAAAATTATTAGCTCTTCTAGTGTTGTCACCTTTATAAAAAATAAAAGCTCGAACTTGTATTCTCACCTTTATAGGGATAGAGATCACTTACCACATCAACCAATATCTTATTGATTAGTAACGTTGATATTTTCTTATATGAAAAATAAGCTTTTACTAATAATTACACGCTCTATAACTTATAACTAAGTGTCTTGTTGATTTTTTATTGACTAGTTGAAAGATTAGTTTTTAATTATAATTTAAAATTATGTGCTGAATAATTTTTAAAAAAATAATAAATATATCTTTAAAAAATTAAAATTATAACTAAAAAAATTTAAAAATCAATCAAAATAAAACAGGGCTTAAAGCAAAATCATTGCTTTAGATGTGGTTTAATTTAATTTTTAGTTAATAACTTTTGACTGATTTTTTTTGTTTGCAACTTTTGACCAATTTTAATTTGATTTGAAAGGATTTTTAACTAATAACGTTACTTTTACTCCCTCTTCACTTTAAAATCAAAAGCAAAACCTATACGCCAAACCAAGCCGCTTCACCTCCACGACAAATGCTGATGATATTTTGTTTTTTCAGCATGGCCTACACCCGCATATTGCACCTCCAACATATTTTGGGTTTGCGATTTATGTCCCCATGAACATCATACCAATTTTTGTGGGAGTTTGGAGGACAGGAAAAGACCTAACTTTGTGTCATATTGGTCCAAAATGACTGGACATACATGTGCATGTTAACAGTATAAGACAATCGAAAGCTCATTGCACCATTCCCTGTTCTGTCCACTCAAAAGAAGAAAAGAAACATATACACAAAATAGAAGAAGGAAACCAAGTCCTGGACTGATTACAGAATACAAACTATAGACATAAGCAAGAAAAGCAATCTGAGGAAAGGAGCAAATGCTCCAAACGCCGTTTCCTCCACCAAGCACTTCTTCGGAGCCTTGCCGACTAAACCTAACACTGAAAATTACTAAACATTGCTTCCGACTAGGGTTGACCAAAAATTACTAAACCTAACACTGAAAGCTCCGTGTAAGCTTCAACCAACCCAAAAGAGACTCTTCCCAACCACGGAAGGCTCCCCATAAGCCTCACAAGACATTTCACAAGCAATTGTCGCATGCGATTCCTTCCAAAGGCCAGCTTCTTCAACCTATACCCACGACAACACACCAAAAAAAATGTTGTCTTTTAATAACCATTGTAGGAGTGTTGTAGGTCTGACAACATTTACAAGGATTCTTCTGGAGCTAACCTGTTTTTTTTTAGAATAATAAATTCTTAAAATTTAAAAAGTTTCAAAAGGAAATATTATTCTAAACCTATTTAATTTGTATTAGAGTTGGCTTGCTGAAATGCGGGTTGGAGCTCTATTTGTCCAGGAATATGAACAAAGTTACCAAAAATCTTTTGGAATTTCCATTTGGTCCAGAATATATTTCTGGTACTTTGCAGGACTAGGCCATGGATGGGTGCACCTTGGAGGCAAGAGCGTTAGGTGTTACCAAATAAAAGGAAAAGAAAGATTTCTAATAAATCGTTATCTTAAAATAGTATTTGCAGTCTTCCGACTTACAAATGAAGCCAATAATTAGTGGTTTGTATGCATATTCCTATATTTTACTTAATTTAATTAGTTTCATTGATATAGTACCAAAATTTCTGCATCTGGTCAGAAGTCCAGATCCTGATGCTACATATAACAGGAATGCATTATGTCCATGAGGGCATGGATCATAACGTGTAAGCACTAAGCGGTTAATAGAGCTATGCATAAACTCAGTTGATAATTCAGTAAATAATAGTGATTACCATTATATGTCAATGATTAAGGATGCATTTAAATTTTTGCTCTTACATATCTTCTTCTAATAAGATAAGAAATGCAAATGAGAAGTCAGACACAAAATTGAAAACCTTCATTTTCCACTTGTAATTTATATGATTTTGGTTGTCGAAAAAATACAAGCAAGAACTTAATTACATATACATTTTTTTTTTTTGTTACACTCGTGAGCATGTAATAATGAAGAAAATTCACATATATATATCCTTCAAGACTATTTGTGATGGTGTTTTTGTTAGACACATTTTTTAAAATAATTAAGGTAGAGATTATATGTTACTTAAAATTTGTTGTCTTTCCTTTTTTTTATAGTGGAATGTGATAAGATTTAAAGTGTTATAGATTAATAGGATTTCTTATTAACTTTATATATATACAAATATGAGTAATTATTAATTGGATAATTAAAATTTAATGTTTCTAAAAAAAATAAGTTAGAAGACTAATGTTATTAAAATAAAGAGAGAAACACGTGGGTTTTCTGTATAATTTTCTTTTTCACGATATAGATAAAAAAGAGTCATATTAATAAAATCTTTTTGCTATTATTAAAATCAGGTACGTGCCTAATTATATATTATAATTTTAAATTTATAGGTGATATTCAATATCTTGCATTCCTCACCAATCTAGTGTACTATAAGCTCGTTTACAAATAAAGTGCAATATTGTGATACCTTTAATGTAAAGAAGATCCACTTATATATACTTTAAAACTTATTTTGACTGAAGATAATTCGTGACATCTACTATGAAAGCATAATTTATTGTTTATCATAAAGTTACAATTTAAATATTATGGTTAAGAAACTTTATCATATGTTGTATATAGTATTGCAAGACTATTAAAGATTTATTGTGATAATTCAATAATAATTTTTTTAAAGAAAAAAAATAATAGTTAAAATAAGTATATCGATATAAAGCATTTGATTGTCAGATATTATGTTAAGGAGCATACTATCATTATTGATCATATAACTATTCTACTTGTAATTGCATATTCTATGATTGAAGGATTATTAGCTAATTCATATAAGAATTATGTAAAAAATGTTGGAATGTTTGCCTCATTTTAATTTATTTCACAATTGAGGTAAATTGTACAAATAAAGTTTTTTAATATATTTTTATTTTATTAATTTTGGATCTTAAATAGAATAAAGTATACAAAAAAGTTTTCATTCATTAAGATTGTCACTTAAGTAAGTTTTTGTTTTTTGTTTTTAACAATGTGATACAAAGAAAAAAGTTTTCACACATAAGATTAACTATTATTATGGTTCATTTAATAGAAAATATTTGATTAAGTGAATTAAAAATTCATATTAGTTATGAGTTATAGTTATATACAGTTTTATCGCATATCTTGTATTACAAGCGTATTGTGGGTCAAGTGAAAAAATGTTGGACACGTTTTATTTAATAATTAAAATGTCCTCATATAACGAAACTAACAAAATTATAAATTATTTAAAAGTATTATATTTTTTTAGAGTAAAATATGATAAAATTTAAATAGTTATATATTAACAGGCATCCCTTACCTAGTCTTATATATATCTTTAGGTAACCATCCACAGGTGATCAAGATTTAACTATTTTAAGAAAATAAGCTATAATACTACTATTAGTGAAATAAAGAAAGAAACACGTTTCTGTATGATTTTTTTTAAATGACATGAATAAAAAAGAGTCATATTAAAAAAAACAAATTTTCTGTTATTAAAATTAAATATGTGTCTAAATTAATTATGTATTTACATTTTAAATTTATAAGTCACATTCAATGTCTTGCATTCCTCACTAATCTAGTGTACTATGAGCTTGTTCACAAAAAAGTGAACATTGTGATAGCTTTAATGCAAAGAGGAATCACATATATATACGTTAAATCTTACTTTACTAGAAAAGCCAATTCTTTTGCTAACGCCTCCATCAACAGACACAAGAACCATATATATCTACATAAAAGACGTAGGGCACCATTAAAGAGAAGATGTGGGAAGCACGATGATAGCAATATGTGTGTGTGAGTGGGAAGTTGAGCAGGAAAAGGCAACAAATAGAAATCCCAATATGCCCAATCTTGCCTGTAAAAAGAAGCAATGGGAGATGGTGGTATTCGTGTGGAAACCACACTCCTCTCTCTTTACTAATATTATCTCATTCCCACACTTCCTCTATCAACCTCCAAGTGATATCCGATTCAGCAATCCATCTTGATTCTGATTTTGGGTATCAGCGATAAGATTTCTCCGAGAGTCTCCTTATATAACCAACGGGATTTCTCCTAATTAAGTACCCATTTGAGTTTGGTGGTTAAAATTTTCATAAATTAATTTCATATGCAAGTCCGTTTACATAGTTCTATTAAAATTTTTCTATTAGAATATGAATAAAATGAGAGACGAGATTTTATGTAATTAATTAAAAAAAACGTCATTATTAAATGTGTTTATTCGTGACAAAAGTTGGTTAAGAGTTCCATTTTCCAAATATGCTTCTCCCTTCCCTTTCCCTTAGAATAAAGTAGAGATTATTAGACTTTATCTTGCTTGGCGTGATGGTTTGCGTATTCATGAAAAACTCAACTTAGCATTAAAGTGTCAATTAATTAAAAAAAAAAAAAGAGGTGATTTCTATAATAATTTTAAAGACGTGTTTATTATTTTTTTTAAAAAAATTATATTATAATTTAAATTAATAATTAAAAATAAATTGATTAATTAAAAATTATGCAATCAAAATAAAAAAATATAAAAAAAATATTGAGAATGTCAACTCTGAGAATCTAGGCTCAGGCGCTTGTCAAAATGCCATTTTGAGTCAAAATTGAGGAAAAAACTTCCGCCGTTTGTTTTCTTGCTTTTTGGTGTGAAATGAGTGCATTAAAAAAAAACTAACAAATAAACTAAGTGTCCAAACAAACTTTTGGTAGAAAAAATCCCTATTTGGCAAGCTTAATTAAATTTGATGATTAAATTAACCTTGAGAATTGAAAATCTACTGAGTTAATACTTTTTAATTAATTAGTTTTTAACTGCAAAATAACTTTAACTGACACAGTTTCATTTTTAATTGTAAAAAATATTATAATTAAGAGAAACTTTTCTAAAAAATTTTATTTTTGTCGTAAATGCTTGCAAGATAAATAACCGAAGAAAAGGTACCTGAAAAGCAAGTAATTGCATTTCTTCTACACGCATATTTGCATTTGACAATGATAAAAGAGTTGATTTCTTTTTAAATTTGTCGAGTACAGTAGTTATATTTTCTACTTTATTAATTTATTTTTAAATTAAGTTATAAAAATATTTTTTTATAAATTTTATAGTCTTAATATGGATAACCTATTTTTGACCGTATAAAAAAAGAACTTAGTATCAATATACGAAAATTAATCAAAAAATTATGCTTTACCGCCATAAAAAAAAAAGTAGTCTTCATTAGCAACATATGCAAGGCTTTACTAAAGAAAACATAAATTTCAATTCCGTGTTTTAGCTTTCTTTCTTCATCAAAACTTCATTCCTTTTTCCTTTCTGAATTAACCTTTTAATCTTCTGCTCTTTACTCTCTCGTAATTATTTGAGATGGCAACTAAATTGCCAGAAAATTCGTGAGCAACTCTTGCATTGGTGAACTGGTTTTACACTTCTAATCAAGCAAGGTAAATTTGAGCTCTTCAATTAATGTCTGTGCTGTCATCATTCTTTATATACTAATGGATGACACTAAAATTTTTTGATCTTCTTATCAAGCAAGTTTTGTGTTGGAAACCCACTATCTGGTTAGGTCACATGGGGCGATTTGAATATTTTGATGATAAAATAGAGCACTTTCTTCCATTTAGTGGCCGTGCCCCACTCTTGCCCTCCATACACCAAAGATCTTCCTCCATAAATACCCTGGTTCAGGGCTGGTGCCCTCCACACTTCTCTAGCATCCTCCTCTTTATCACCCTCAAATTGATTCTATAATAACACCACTTCCCATTTCCAATTTAGCTCTCAACAATGGCAAGCAACCTTTCATCTCTCAATAATGCCAAATATGCTAATGATGTTGAGCCACAAGTAAGCTTGGAGCTTGAAACGAAAGAGGACTTCGACTACTCCAAAAGGGCACAGTGGCTACGTGCCGCGGTCCTCGGAGCCAACGATGGTTTGGTCTCCACAGCAGCATTGATGATGGGTGTTGGGGCCGTGAAACAAGACATTAAGGCCATGATACTAACAGGCTTCGCCGGTTTGGTGGCTGGAGCTTGTAGCATGGCTATAGGTGAGTTTGTTTCTGTTTACTCACAATTAGATATAGAGTTGGCCCAGATAAGCAGAGACAAGGAAAAAGGAAAGAGTGGTTCAAAAGAAGAAAATGGAGAAGGAGAGAATGAGAGTTTGCCAAACCCTTTGCAGGCAGCAGCAGCCTCAGCACTTGCCTTTTCAGCAGGTGCAATGGTGCCATTGCTGGCTGCTTCTTTCATTAGAGATTACAAGTTAAGGCTGGGAGTGGTGATTGGTGCAGTGACGTTGGCTTTGGTGGTGTTTGGATGGTTAGGAGCTGTGTTGGGAAAGGCACCGGCAGTAAGGTCGTCGGCTAGGGTTTTGGTTGGAGGCTGGCTAGCCATGGCTATAACCTTCGGCTTAACCAAGTTGATCGGCACAAGTGGGCTGTGAGAAAAAAACAAAAACTATCGGCCACAATTTCTCCTTTATTATTTTTTTTCTTTAATTTTCTTTTTCTCAATTGGG
>STGP01022074.1:0-13380 GCA_004918865.1 Caryocar brasiliense | reverse complement strand
TCATATTGCTTCCAATGTACTGTGATGGAAATCATCAAGAGCTAGGCTGCTAGTGCGACTCCAATTGAGAATTTTGTTATTTTTCGTTGTGAGCCTTGTCTCATCATCCCTGTAATAAAATAAGTATCCATGGCTTGGAAACTAGATCTCTCATCTATAAGATTTGATTAGATCGACCAATTCTACAGTTCACCATGCGGTCAAGCAGACCAACTTGAATTGTGACGTTTACTTTAACCTTAATAAGGTTAGAAACAATATCACATTTAAATTCTTAAATTTTTAAATTAAATAATTTTACTAATATAATATCAGTGTCTCTAATGAAAAGAGTTCGAATCCTCTATCTCATCATATTTACAGAGTTTGAGATTGATGGTTGAAATCTCTTGAACAAAATGTGAAAATAATTTGGATATGGAATGGATTGACATATAAACTAGAAACAAATCATTGATTTAGGTGAATTCTTTCTAATAGCTGAATTTGGGTATAAGTTTTTATGGCCTTCAGTTGAGAGTTTTAAAATTCAGTGTAATCATGCTTGAATTGAATAATGGTTGATAAATATTTAAAGAAAATTAAGGGTATGTTTCTCAGTGCTTCAAAATACAGATTGTGGATTATATTATATATATATATATTTTTTAATTCAGAAATTTGATTTTAATGTTTGTGAATTATAGATTATAAATTTAATAATACGTATAAAATTATTATTACAGGTATATGAATAAAAATATTGTAACATAGTATTTAACTAATGAAATCTGAAGTTAATATATACATTGTTTGATGCATTTTTCTTTTAAGGTATGTAATAATAATAATAATAATATTATTATTATTATTATTATTATTATTATTATTTAATAATTAATTTTGTTTAAGTTATTTGAATAAAAAATTTAGACAATAATAAAGATGATAAAAATATGCTTTTTTTTCATTATTTTTTGTTATTCAAAAATTATGTTACGTCCCGATTAATTTAGAGCCAAGTTGCGTTAAACTTTTAAATGAGAAGCTTTCGTAATTTTCTCCATACAATTAATAATTAACTAATAAAGTATCTTTTACTTTTTTATTTCTTTCTTTTTATTTTCTTTTTTCTTTTTATTTTCTTTTTTTTTATTTAATTTCTTCTCCCTTGGCCTGACTCGACCGTTGTTGGTTACTTGGAGTTGTCGCATTTTCCAAGCCGCCACAGCAAGTACACCATTTCGCCTAGTGCCTGACTGTCGTTGTCACTATCGAAGGTTTCACCTCCCGTCCCACGTACGCTTCACTGCACCTCATATGGCCTGTGGTATCACTCATTGCACCTCCCCTCGTCTCAACAAACGGGAAGTCTCACAGGCAGAGGCAAACTCGACAACGAACGACAAAAGTGAATGGGAGACGAAGAAAGGAGATGGATGCCTGATTTTCTTACACAAATGGATACACGCTAAAACGAGCACAACAACACGGATGAGTGGCCCAAGAAGCTAGAAAATGTATTTGGACAAAATGGGTCTCAGAGTTTCAATTGTCTTTGGAATCTTCAAATGCATGAGGTGTCAAATTAACCTCCTACCTCCATTGCCTGAGCATTTGGAATTGGTTTTTTTTTTTTGAAATTTTTTGAGTTTACTATGTATAATATGGTAATTTTATAGCGGCAATTGTACAATTCAAGAAGGGTGATCACACATTCATCGGAGGCATATTTGGATTGTTGTATGGGTGGTTGCAACCATCTCTACTTTTTAAGAGGAAATATATAGCGCCACAAATGATTGTTTTTTTAGTTTAACTTGAAAAGGAATAAAATAAAATTTAAATTTAAAAAATTTTTAATTAAAATTATATTTTTTTAGTTAATAAATTAAAAAATATATTAAATTTATATACTCATTCTTACATAAATAAAAACAGTAGAGACTGCATACTATCAGTAAAATGGTTATGACACTCAGTTTGGATTGTGACACAGCCGCAAGCCAAAGGTAAGTAAATTTATCGAACTCAACAAACCTAAATAGGAGCTTCCCCTCTTGGAGCAAAATACTGAACATTACAAACACCATAACAAGGATGAAAATACATGATAAGATGCAGAAAAAAAGGAGGAAATTTATAGGAGAAAGAAACCAAAAAAATCTGAAAAAAAAAAACCTGCTGAGGAATGAATGAAAGCCATCGGACCCTCACACACTATTCAGAAGTTTGATTGGCTGAATTTACCTCCAGATTGGAATTTTGTATTTTTCGGAGTGTGATGGGGTAAAAATGGAACATGGACCAAGTCTTTGATCAACAAGAATTAAGCTGAGTAAATTCCTTGAAGGACTGGCACCAAAAACAATTTTTTTCTTGTTTTCCTAGTTTTGTCACAGCAGACCCAATGAAAGAGATGGTTTTGGTGAAATTTATTTTCTGAAAACATCCAACCCACTTGGAAGTTTTTCCTGTACGGTTTATGTGAGTAAATCATCAATTCCTCCACCTGTTTAGTTAGAATTCAAACTAGAGCCAAAGGTTAACCTCGATATACGTGTGATAGTTAAAATGAAACAAGTCAATAATGGTGGCTCCTCCTATGGATATCCTGGAACCCTCCTCTTGTTGACAGTTTATATTGGTACCGTTTTAGTTTTGTGTGTTGAACTGTAGTTCTATGGAAAGGCTTGAAACCAGCTTGGTCATTGAAAATTCATTGTTTGCTTGTAGAATGCGATAGTTTGATCATGTTCGGGTAGATTACTAAGAATACTTTACCTGCAGGTTATGCGCGTCCTCTGGTTCTTTTTATTGGACAATTTTTGGCTATTGATTGAAATTGCAAGATTAATCATGTTCTTCGTGAGACAAATTATAGTGCTGACTGATAAACTTTGTTGAAAATTCTCCTTCAGGAATCTATTTACTCTCTGCTCCCCCTCCTGGCATATCTTTATAGTTGAGCATGTTGTGAGCGGGGTTTCTTACCTCACGCTATGTGCTTTATCCCTTTTGTATTAAGAAAAAAAACAATAAAACTCTAAGTGTGCTACTAGTATTAAAAAGACGAGTCACATCTTCAATTAAGGGAAGTACAACGATGCTATTTATACTCAATTTTAAGAATGTAGCACATGAATCATTTCATCAAATACAATTAAACTCATTCCAATTTGGATCAGATATATCGGAAGACATGGACAAGTTGAGAGATAGACATTTGCTCATTAACTCACTTGCCAGATCCTCCTTGTTCTGCAAGAGGTGAATGTTATTGTGTATATATCTGTTCGTCAGCATCTCCGTATATAGCATTTAATGGCGAGCCTGAAATTTTATACGAGTTGTACACTCTGGTTGTGTTTTTGTCTCTGTCTGTCATTTTTATCCGCAAGATGACGATCCTTAGCTTCGCTGTCAGGTTCAAAATTTTCAACAGGATCAATATACAGTGCTTTATTATTGCCTTCTAATTAGAAAAACAATAGAAATCTATGACTCAATCAGATGAAGAAAAGGGCAATAATGAGAGTTCAAAAGGGCCTTCATAATTTCGTAGGCCCAATAGGACAGGCACAGTTCAATTGTACCATCCTCAACCTCAGCACTTCATTACACGAAAGAAGGACAAAGCAAAAACCATTTGCCGTGTCACACGGTTAATGTCGAGAGGACTTTGGTCGGCTGCTGGGATTATCATTCGTTTTACTTGATGGTGAGTGTACTTGTAGAACAAGCTTAACTTCTAACAACTTCCCTTTCAATTTATAATCATGGACTGAAAAGTTGGACACACAGAAAACAAGGGCACTGAGTGAAAATTAGACCCATGAATCTTCTTTACCCATCAATAAAATGGAATTCATGTCAGGTATTATGCAGACACGGCTACAATAGGCCCCTCCAAAAAGTGCACTAGCCTGGATGTTCCTTCCAAAATTTCATTGCCATAATTAAATTGTAGATCATTAGTTTGGCTGTAAAATGAAGTTAGGACCGCAAATGAGTTCATCTAGATGTGATTAAATTTATTTATTAGAGAACTAACGTATTAAGTGATAAGAAATTTAGTGCTCTTTAAATAAAGAAAAAATTACGCTGTAAGAGTCTCTCTCATTTGAGGGCTGGTGCAATTTGATATTGGATATTAAAAAATTGATATAAAAAAATTATTTATTAAAATTTTTTTAATTTATTAATTAAGAGGTTTAATTTTAATTATAAATTTTTTAGATTTAAATTTTATTACACTCTCTTTTTAAAATATTATAAACTAAAAAAACTATTTATAAAAAAAATATTTATTATATAAGTTTAACTCTAGCCGAATTTAAAATTATTTAAATTTAACTTATTTATTACTCTAATTTTTATCAACATTTTATCCAACTTTTATCTTTATTTTCATATTTTATATGCAAGAAATTAAAATCTTCTTCCAATATCAATAAAAAAATCATATAATTCTCTTACCTTATATATAATCAAGTATGCTATTCTTAAATTTTAACTGTAATTTTACTTTTAACTTTTCTTTTTTTGCAGTTTTGAAGGTTAGAAACCCCTGACCTCAAGTTTTGAGGTCAATCTCTATACCACAGAATCTGTTGATATCTTTCAAGTTTCAAACTACTAATTAATTTTTAATAATAATCAGATAATATTTAGTGTAAAAAAAAAAAAGCTTAATTATTAAATGAGTAAGCGTTTTTCTAATGTGTGCCTCAAGACATATGCTAAAGTGTATTTATTGCACTGATTATTTTCGAATGTGATATTTTTATGGGTTAATTAAGCATGTTTATTTCCAAAAGTGAGTGGCTAATGCCCATTTCCTTGGGACATAGATTAGAAGAACTCAATCAGTATTTGCATTTAAGTATTAAGTGTATCAATCTCACATAAATTAAGAATTCAAATATATAAAATATATGTTTAACATTTTTACGGAAGTAAGATAGTAGGTTGCAAAGGAGTCGAGTTTGTGGATCTACTCAAACTAATTTATTTATTAACTAAATCAAACTCAAACTTAAAAAAAAGAATTACCTACTAAATGAGTCGAATTTAAAATTATTTAAATTTAACATATTTATTAACCAAGCTCTAATAAACGAACTTAACCAATTGATGTGAGAAATCCAAACTTCTTAATGTTTCGATAACCAACTCCTAATAGCCATCACCAAAGAACGTAAACCACCCATAGAGCTGACCATATTATTAATTATTGCAACAACACTGGAATTGTCTCATTCGACCATCAAATGCCTAATACCTATGTCTTACGCCATCTTTAAGCCTTCACAAATAACTCAGAATTCAATGAAAGTTATAGAGAGACCCGGATTGATAACAAAACAACGCAATAAGCCTCCACCTAAACCTAAAGTTTTATCCGAGGTTCCTTTCATCAAACCATGTGCATTAAGTTTATACCAATTACCAGGAGAAGGAAACTAGCTGATCTAGGCCTGCCTCTTACTAGCACCACGCTGCTGATTAGTATCCAAACATTCAACAAATGCACCATACTACCTAGCATAAGTCATAACAACATTTTTCAACTCAATTATATTCAAAAATTTCTCTTGGAACACAAAATCATTTCTACATTTTTCAGTAAGTAAAGCTAAAGAGTGCATTCCATTTAATTCCATCTTGCAAAAGCTCATGATTCTTTAACACTAAATTTCAAAATTCCACGATTCAAAGGTTTTGTTCTTTTAGTATAGAAATTAGCGCCACCATTAATGTCGATGCAATTGTATGTAGATCATGGTTTTGAAAGGGAACAAAAATAGAAGAAGAAAAGCAAGTATGTTTCTCTTTTCCCCAAATATTTAGGAAGTAAGGTGGAAATTTTCTAATCATACAGTTTTATTTTATTTTAGTTTATAATAATTAAGGAGGGAGTATAGTATAATTCGAATTTAAGAGATTTTCAATTAAAGTTGAACTTCTTAATGAAGGTCTTTCTTAATGCACAATTTTATTTTATATATTATATTAAGAGTAATTTGTTTTGAGGGAGGTATAGGAAACTTAGTGACAGTTTTCTATAAAGAAAATTCAAGTATAAATATGGATTCGAACTCGTGGATAAATTGTTGTTGAAGAACCTCATTCAGAAATTAGTAAACTAAAGTAACATGAAAATATATATAAAAAAAAAGTGAGTGGCCAAACTAAAGTAACAGTCTTTTTTGCAAAAAATTAATTAACGATTGATTGGAATTGAATGGTAAATTTTTTTTTAAATCTTAAATTTAATATTATAAATTAAAAAAAATTACGTTGCAAGAGTTTTTTTTTTATTCGAAACTCAATTCAAATTAATTTCGAATTAATCAGAATTGCTTCTAAATAAAAATTTAAAGGCTAAACTCGGTAGAAATAAATTTAATTTAATAAAAATTTATTTAATTAAATAAATAATTTATTAAATTTGTTTATTCATTTAGATTTATAAACAACTTGTTAAAGACTTATTTAATTTAAATAATAGGTTATGTAAAATATTTATTGATAGTTTAGATTAACATTAATAAAATTTAAAAGTTGCTTAAGAAAGATTTGTGCAAAATAAACTGTCCGTCGGCCCTCATCAGCATAGAAAAATAACAATTCCGACGTCCGTACTGTTTCTTGAGTTACCGATTTTAGGAAGATTCGTGTTGTTCTCTTTTTCTTTATTTCTTGGAATGGATAAAATGGTGAAATTATAAAGTAGGTCAAATTATACCAATATTGTACAATGAAAAAACAACCCTTTTGATAAATTTTCCTGCCACATTAAACCTTATTACTTAGATCAACATGGAAAGAAGGTTGATTAGGGAAAAAAATCTTGCGTTGAACCCCGTAATTCTCAAAGCCAGAAAAAAGTTTCATTAAACTTCTTTACGTCCCAAATCAAGATTTTATTCTGCTACTTACGTTCTTCAATGACAATTGAAGTAACTGAATCATCATTTATCCCTGTAAAAATAAATGAAAGTTCTTCATCCTCCATATCTTTTGTTTTTTGTTTTTTCTTCTATATTTTTTATGATGATCAGGAATTTCTACAAATTAGTTTTCACATATTAAAACTAAGTTTTTCCTCCAATCCAGTTTAAGATAAATTATTTACGTTAAAATTAAAAAATTTACAAAATATCATTCTCTTTTTGTTAGGACAAGAGATAATTGGCCACTTATATAATCTAGTTGAAGGTTTTTGTCAGGGTTTTGTGCACATCTACATGGCATAGTATGCACATGAGAAATAAGAATAGTTATAATAATGAATATAATATAGAAAATATATTATCTAATAATATTTTTAAATATCTTTAACATTAGTTATTTAATTGACGAAAAAGATAAAAAGAACTCAGTAGCTAAGCTCTACAATAATATATATATAACCCCATTTTCTTCTTATTGAACTGCATGAAAATCCATTTCAATATTTTGTGAGTAGAAAAGGTGAACTAGTTTCTAGAAATTATGAGAGAACAATATCAAAACTTTTAAATCTCAACAAATGGTAAGAACATAATCAAGTGATTAAATATTCAAGAAAATATTTATCACTTTTGAACATATAATGGTGTGACAATATAATACAAAAATAACAATTTAGTGCACAAATAATACAGACAAAATCAAGATAACAACATAAGAATACGTGATATTTAGCTTGGAAATCCCTATAAATCAAAGAAAAAATTATAAGACATAAAATTAGCTCTTAAATCTTTACTATAATTAAATAAAAACTAGCTCTTAAATCTTTACTATAATTAAATAATAGTCACAAACACTTTTTTACTTTCAATAATACGATAAGTATAGAACTTAAATGCAATTAACAAATTAATAACAATCAATGGAAGAAGTGTGTAAAACTTTTCTCCCAAATTAGAATACTATTCATAAATGAATTGCCCATATTTTTTAGTCAAAATGTCAATCTAATGTATAGAATCAAAATCTGAGTCCTTCATGTATTGTCTAAAAATTAATCTCATCGGACCACAAATAACTACCTGATCATCAAGTTGATTACGACTACATGATACTGAAATCTATTAAAAAATTTATGCACATATAAATGCCTTTTTTATTTTTTATTATAAACGTATTTAATTTCTCAAAACTCGGACTTAATAATAGAATATTTATACTCTTTTAGTCGTCTCCTTCAAAAATCTAAAAAAAAATTTCACTTCATGAGCTACCTCAATTTTGTTCTTGTGGACTTAGTACCTTTTCACTGGCGTGCTTATAATTATGTATGAAGGTATGGAGTTGATTAACATTTGAGTCTGATTTACTTAGGTAGCAATTGGTGAAGCTTGCAATCCATTTTTATTTTTTTATTTCCTTTAATTTCTTCAATCTAAACAAATTTGAAAAGTTAAGCCTTTCATCTCCCCAACATATCTTTTGGTTACCTAAAAAACATCAACAATAATGGTTGCAATCTCTAATTCCATTTATTCCATTCATTACCTTTTTGGGCATCAAATCTACTTTATATTATTGTTAAGACACCTAGCTAGGTGTAATTTCTTTTGCTACTAGAACAATTTGAATTTGTTTTCCTAAGTATTAGATACGTGTTATGAGAAAAATAATCTAAGATGTTGTATACTTGAGACATAATACTTTTATTACACAGTTTGTTAACTATAACTTATGAATAAGTTCTTTAACTTTAAGTTATAAGGTAGTGTTTGACAACACTATTCGAACCAATGTTGTTAAAATTGCAATTGTATTTAGAATCGTTAGAGGATTTATAAACTTGTATAGTAAAATCGTAGAATTTTACAAATTTTATAAAATAATTTTAAAAATTTATATATAAACCTATAAAATGCAACAATGGTAATATTTAAGGGATATTATCAAATAAAAATTGATAGTATACTTCATATATACTCCTGTCCTCAATTTTCATCAACATATTATATATTATGTAATTATATAAAATTTGAGTAAATGAATAATAATTTCATATTTAAAAAAATAAACAAATTATTAATATGTCTAAATTTTATTAATTTTTTTCAAAATTAGAAAAAGAAAATAGATATGCTACAATCTAAATGTGTTCAAATTAAATCTAAATCAACTGGCATAAATAACTTAGTGAATACTCAAGAAATAGTAATTGATAGATATACAAAAGTAATAGTACACAAAAAAATTTAATGTTAATTAAAGGTTTAGATGATAACTTTTTTGTTGTTAAAAGATAAAAACGAACTTTTTGTTGTTAAAAGATAAAAACTAACACTTTTTTTGTATAAGTGTAGATATAATTATTAGTCATCAATTATTTTTCCTAATTAATTTGCTAAAACCATTTTAAAAGATTTAAAGAGAAAAATAGAAAAAAAAAAGAAGAAAAAAAAAGTAAAGATTTAATAAATTTGAAAATAATTAAAAAAATTGAAGAAGTCTTATGAAAATATCATTATTAGAATTAAGAAAGTTGTGAGTGGCCTTTTGTGTATGATAATGAAGGAAACATTAGAGTGTCATATTGATGTTCACCTTTGGGATTAAAATTGTGTCAATTGAGAGAAAATAAATGAATTATATACGGTTGAAAAGTTGACACTACATTAGGTGGTACATAAATTTAAGTTTTCTATGTGAAATTATATTCGCTTTATTAAAGTTAGTTAACGTTAAAAATTGTATTACAGTAGAAATATAAAAACGTAAAATTATACTTCGACTAGTGAGTTACTTCAATTCTACTATAATATAATTTATAATACAAGTCAACAAGGATAACCCATTAAAAAATTGTAAATTTATAGAAACATATGTGTAAAATCTCGAGTTTACTACTTATGATATGAACATAATAGAATATGATTAAAGCCCTTTAAAAGAAAATATTATAAGATGTAAGATGATAAGATAGAGACTAAATAAAAAAAAAAACAATTTTTTTCTGTCCTACCAATTTAGTGAGATAACTTGATATAATAATTTTGGGTTAGGATGACACTAAAACTAATTGATTGTCAACTAAATAAGAATTAATCGACCCCATCAGTGAATAAAAAATCAATTGAAACAGACATGTGTAAAAAGTTTTCATAATTTTTTTTAAATTTATAAATCCCAATATTATTTTTAAGTCACTTATAGGTTAAGAACTTAGGATATTAATTATCTAAGGTGAGTAAACCATTATATTGTACAAAATTTTACAAAATTTTAATATAAAAGACATAGTTAAAGAAATTAATTTTTTGAGTACTAATTTATTTTCTTAATTTTATTATTTATTATTAAATATATAATAATTATTATTTTATTCTATAATCCTATCATAGTGTTACCAAATGCTACATAAGAAATTTATATATCTATGCATTAGTGGACTACAAGCATATGAGCTAACATTCCAATTTCGGACATATTTGTTGGGTTAGACAATACATTATAGTGAAAGTTTATATTCAACAAAGATAAAACTAAATCTTATTAATCTCAAACAACATCAATTTATATGTAAATTGTTTATGCAACTTCAAAAAAAAAAAAACTTTTTTTCAAGCAGGTCATCACTCAAAACATTTTTTGGAATAAAGGTATATATTAGTAAATTATTCACATTAATAGTAGGTACTAATTATGCAATCTTATTAGTAAGGTAACTGTATAATAAGATATTTTCTTATTTAAGAAAATTATAATAAAAGGTTAGTGGCTTATTAATTAAGCTAATTACTATAAGGTAAGGACATTTCTAATCCTAACCTAACTTTTATCTATTTATCTCTTATATAAAGATAAATCAGTGGTTGGAATAGTATCTACCAAATATATTTTTCTCCTTCGTGAAACAGAACTCCCACCATCACGTATAGTTAAATATTTATGTAGGTTCTAATATAATTCGTGGACACATATTATCTACAAAACATGTCTTCCAGTCTACTTAACATTATGCATATTATCTTTTCGTATGATTTACGAAATTTTTTGGGACAAGAACTTCTAAATTATTATTTTTTACGACCCAAGATTTAAATTTTAAGGTACAAAGATCATAATAGGTTTATTTTATTTATAATTCATTGGTCTGTGTATTTTAAGATTGATATTTTATAAATCTAACTTTTTTTTTTAATCTAAGTAAGTTTAAAGTATAAAAAACTAATTTTAAATTTTAAATTTAATAGTATCTATAAAATAATTACGTTATTGAAACTTGGTAGCACTTTCTAGTATTATCTAATCTAACATTCTTTGTAATATTGACAATTGCTAAGCTGATTATTTTCTTTTTCGCTTTTTCTTATTGTACATCTTTCAATCTCATTTTTTTGGTTAGATACAAGATTTCATGTTAATTACTATATTTTTTTAAAACTTAGAGGTAATTCTTTGTCGCGTCGTAAGACGTAAATATTTTTAATTTTCTTAGTAAGATACATTTTTCAAGAATTGAACTTGTATTCTCACTCTTGCAGAAGAAGTAGAGAACACTTACCACCTTAATTAACACCGTCTTTATTTGATTAAACATATATTATTTTAAATGGCTTGGACTATAAAAAAAAAAAACGTTTATATGACTTGTACCCTCCTAATTTCACTACTTTCCAAATAAAAAGTAATATTCTTTTATTTTTGAGATGAAAATATATTTGAATTCATCATCATAAATTGACAATAATTATGGTAAAATATCAAGAAGTATTTATCATTTTGCTTCATTAATTTATGCTTTTATTTCTCAATTAATTATTATTACTGCAACAAATTTAAAATGACCACATATTATATAGGAAAAAGTAGTGTAACCTTTGGCCTTCCTAAAATTTATTGTCTATATGCGCTTTGATCTCTCTAAAAATAACTCTTGTTTCTGTAATTACTTATAAAAAGTTATTATTAAACTTAAACTTTCAAGAAGATATATAATTCTATACAAGGTTTTTGCCTGTTAATTCTTCAAACTTGAATATAATAGTGGATTTTTTTTTTCTAATGATTTTGATGAAGATATTGACTGGGTTGTGTGGGAGTTCTCTCATGTCAGCTTAATTATAGTAAGATCTTCCTGCATTGTTAATGAAATCAACAGGTAATGGAGGAGGTGAATGGGAAATTGAAAAGAAAAGAAGGGTAATTGGGTTTCGCTTTTCACTGGAAGTTTTGCTTTCAATAAAGCTGAAAACAAGTTTAATCGAACGGAATTTGTACATGTTTAATTTTATTTATTTATTAACTAAATTTAAATTTGAGCTTAAAAAAATAATTATTTATTAAACAAATAAAATTTAAGTAATTAAATTTAGTTGTTTATTAATTGAGTTATAATAAATAAATTTTTTAATAAATTTTTATCAATTTGGATCATCAATGTTAGAAATAAATTATTTACTAGCCTAACCGAGCTGAATTTGATACTATTTAAATTTGACTTACTTAGTAAATGAGTTTAAAAATAAAACTTGAGCACTACTCGTTTATTTAATAAGTACGTTTTTTATTGAACTAAGCTTATTTTTATCGAACTAGAACTTTAAATTTTTATCGAATGTATTAATTTATTTATAGTCTTAATTTTTAATTATAAATTTAAAATTTATAATAATTTTTTTTAAATGATAATCGTACTCTTAACAGTTAATTTTTTTTTAAAAGTAATTTTTAACTACAAAAGACTGTTAAAATGACCGTATTCCCTTCGTCCACCATTTAAGTGGATGTGAGGTTAGTTACTGTTTTTTTTATTATTTTAATTTTTAAAAATATTTTTATTATTTTTAAAATTTTTTTGTATAATTTTAAATTTATAACTAAAAATAATTTTTTTTAATTAAAAATTAATTAATCAAACATTTTAGTCCCTTTATTTTACAATTTATGATTTAATTTTTTATTTTTTTATCGCAAAAATAGGTTAAAGATTGATTTAACAAATGAAAAAAAAAATAATTTTCTTTTAGGTTACCTGCCGGCACACTCTCTCTCATTTCCTTTCTAGATTTCATGCAAACAGAACTATATAATATATATGTATATACATATGGAAAGAAGATCATACGAGTTCCTATTTGGTTTCCGCCCAACCGATACATTCTCCTCGGTTCTCTCCAAAACTGGGCCGCTCTCATCTCCACCATAGCCTCCGACCCATCTTTCTGACCTAATCTACCATATATACAACTATAACCTCGCCTTGCCCTCTCCTTTCCGCCGCTTTTTTGACCAACACGTCACTCTGGATGTAGGGCAGAATTGTCATTTTACGAAACCCTTGCATTCGTCCCCCCCTCTTCCCCCGGCCTTCGTTACCGCCTGTTTGGCATGTAGTCGATGATATTGTTATTATAGAGCTAGCAACAAGTGATCCTCCAAACAAGT
>STGP01022046.1:10718-22329 GCA_004918865.1 Caryocar brasiliense | reverse complement strand
AAAAAACAATCAACAATTACCCAGACAATCACTGGCATGAAAGAAATGAACTAAGTGATCATTTACTCACGACAATGTTCGAATGCTTAAGATTCTTGAGCAGCCTCACTTCTTCCTCAAGCTCTCTAATGTGAGCCTATTTTAATTAAATTCAGTGAAAAAAAGGGGGGGAAATCACTTCCTTGATCAAAAGAAACCTTCTATTTATGGATTATTTACTTATTTTGTTACTAAGGAATTACCAAACAACTACAATTAAAATCACGGAAATTACCAAATTACCTGCGTTTTTTCTTTTGAAGCACTACTGGCTGCAATCAAAACCTGAAAAGAAAAATCAAAGCACAATCAGAAAATATAAATATATATAAATAAAAAAAAATGTGAAGCAAGAAATAAATAAATAAATGAGAAATTAACTAAGACCGAGACCTGTTTAACGGCGAGGAGCTCTCCAGAATCGAGATTCATCCCCATATAAACCCTACCAAACGCGCCGCATCCAATCAACTCCCCTTTCCGCCACCGGATCGGCGGCGCGTCGTCTTTCTTACACGGAGGCAGCGGCGGCCGCAGAGAGAAGATTCGCGATCTGCGAATGCTGGAGCCGATCTTCTCCACGAAGCCGCCGAATCCGGCGTCGTCTCCTCCTCGGCCTCCGCCTCCGGACGCCGATTTGAAGACCAGCGATCGGCGGACCGATCCGAAAATGTCTTGCATTTGATAAGTGTTGTGCTTCCTTTTTCTTCTTTTTTTAAAAAAAAAAAATGATCTTTTTAGGGTTTCTGTGACTGTTGTTTCGGTGAAGCTTTGAAAGAGCCGTTGGAAAGAGAGAGAGAGGGAGGGAGTGAGAAATAGGATTTTGAAAGAGGGAAAAAGAGGAAAAGGTTATAAAGGGAATTTACTAAAATGATTGATGATGGGCGCTGATTTGACGTATCTTGTGCGTATTTTCTTTTTTTTATATTATTATTTTTTTGAACGAATTATATAAATATATTGTCATATATATTCCACGCGTAAACTCTCATCAAAATTTAGTTGAATCCGACCGAATATTGCAGTAAAACGGCCGATATCGTCCAATCTCAGCGGCAGAAAATTTAATATAAAAAAATTAAAAAGTGAATTTTATCACGTAAATTAAGTTAAATTAAATCAAATTACAATTAAATATAAGTAATTAATTTTTAAATTATAATTGATTAGTTTCATTAAATAATAATTTTAATTTATTATAATTATTTTATTATAACAATAGTAATTAATGATGCATATAAAATAATTATTAAAAATAATTTTGATATTTTTTAAAATTCTGTAATATAGAATTTTTAAATTCACTATTAAAAACAAATTTTAGCCAAAACAAAAAAATAAAAAAAACCAGACGGTTGCTTTGCTCGTGACTGTATGGTATCTGCGTCACTTTCAAGTTCCTCCATAACTCAACTCCCAGCTACACTTCATTAACATTACCCAACTCCTAAATTCGCGGATTTTTGTGTTGAACTTCTACAATACCTCTCTGTAAGGTACATACATAGTACATATATTTTCTTTATTACACGGTACAAACACATGGCCTTCGATTTGGAGTCCTTGTCAGAGGCAACTTCTGGAGCAATTGGTGCTGTGGTTAGCACGTCCATCTTGTACCCTCTCGATACCTGTAAGACCAAGTATCAAGCTGAAGTAAAAGCCCAGCATCAACAGAAGTACAGGTGACCAAAATATCTAGTGATTAATCCCCTTAGATATTTTTTGTTGGGTCCCACATCATGCCTCTTTCTTTTTCTCCGTTATTTGAGCTCAATTGCTGTAAAGATTTCAGATTTAGAGCTGTTTGCTGTTTTCTTTGGTGATTTGCTCTTCTGGGTTGTTTGGGGATTATTGAAGTTGTGTTCTTGTATTTAATTTTGGATAAAATGTTGTGTGCTTGAGGAAGATTGATGATGCTTGCCCAGCGTTTTTGTAGTCAAAGTTCTAAGATAGACAATCATATAATACAGATTCCCATTTTCCCATTTACTTAATTGAACCATGTTCATCAGCGTCTAACAAATCACTTGGCTTCCGGGCTGTGGCCAAGGCGCTGCAGCGATTGCCTTGACTGATGCTTCACTCGATTAGGATGTGATATAGCCAGTGAGTTATACTTGGGGCTTCGCGGCTATGGCCAAAACACTGCCTGATTACTTTGAGTAATGCTTAATTCAGGATAAGATCACAAATAAGACATGATGGTTGTATGGCTTGTGCAGGAACATCTCTGATGTCTTCTGGGAGGCAGTTTCTTCCGGACAGATTCTTTCGTTGTACCAGGGCCTCGGGACGAAGAACTTGCAGTCTTTTATTTCGCAGTTCTTTTATTTTTATGGATACAGCTTCTTCAAGCGGCTGTACTTGGAGAAAAGCGGGAAGAAAAGCATTGGGGCAAAAGCAAACTTGATAATTGCTGCCGCTGCTGGAGCTTGTACTGTCACACTGACGCAAGTTAGTCACATCGTGATATCTTCCTTATTAATCTAATACAAGGATGAATTTTGGTTTCTGGTTCCTTTTATGTTACTTGGTGCTTGAACACTTTTTTTTTAGTTGCTCTCTGATGAAACTTGAATACTTATGTTATCATCCACGTTATCAATTATGCATTCCAGCTTTCACTGACAATACAATGGCTTCTGCAAAGTATTACATTCTGTATTTTTGCTGTGCAGCCCCTCGATACAGCATCTTCAAGGATGCAAACAAGTGCATTTGGGAAATCCAGAGGACTTTGGAAAACCCTATCAGAAGGAACTTGGTCGGACGCATTTGATGGACTTGGTATTTCTCTTCTTTTGACATCAAATCCATCCATTCAGGTACTTGACTCTACTTTCTGTTAAAAGTTTGATTTTAATGTTCGAGTGTTTTATTGAGATTGCCTTTCATCCCCCATCTTGTAAATAAGAGAGACTCAGAAGTTCAGGCGTTGGTAACTCTGCTGACAGGAGAATTTCATTTTTTCCAGTACACAATATTTGATCAGTTGAAACAAAGACTGTTAAAGCGGCAGCTTAGCAGAAGATCGGGTGCATATTCGCCACCAGAAGTTCTTACTGCCTTCTCTGCTTTCATGTTGGGTGCAGTTTCAAAATGCATTGCCACAAGCGTCACATACCCAGCCATCAGGTACGCAGTCAATAATATTATTTCCTTAAGTATATCATGACACTTAACTCGCTTGACTCCCAATTTGTTTTGCAATTTTAGGCTTAAGGTCTATTTCACAGATATTTAATTAACAAATTCAGTATCTAATGCTCTACAAGAAATGTATGAGAATATAATTGATGTGGATCTTGGCAGATGTAAGGTGATGCTACAGTCAGCAGAATTACATGAAAATGGAATGGAGGAAGTTGAACCCGAATCCAAAAAGACAATTTCTGGCGCAGCATACACTATTTGGAAAAGAGAAGGCTTGCTGGGTTTCTACAAAGGATTACCAGCACAGAACCTGAAGACAATACTAAGCTCGGCGTTGCTGCTCATGATAAAGGAGAAAATCACAAGGACTACGTGGGTTCTAATGATTGCACTTGCAAGGTATTTGTCTGTCACACGGCCCAGAATAAAGAGTGCTTGATTGCAGTGTGAATCAAATGCATCAAACTCATGTGAATGAAGAGTTTCAGTAAATAAGTCTCTCCAAGGGGGAAATTTTTTCCAGATGCAGTATGCAGTAGTGGACGCAGCCATGTTATGGTACTCGAGCAGGAAAATTCAATTGTAGCCAGATACAATTTCTTTTGCTATTCGCATTGTCCCGTACAGATTCAGTATTCTGTTAAATTATGTATGCTGCTGGCCCCGACATGTCCTGGTTGCAAACTCTCCATTTTGAATGCAAAAGGGTATCATAAACAATTGCTAGCTAGTTTATTTTGCAACACAGATGAATTTTGTATGCCACCGGGGATCACAAAAGATCAGGTAGTGATAATACAGCTGGTTCTGTTAGCTCATGACAAATTCATGGTACAGCACTTGGCTCCTTGTTATCAGCTATAATGGTAAGATAACAAAACAGAAACTATTACTGAAGAGAAGATCTCCCAGATAGGGCATTTGAAAGCACTTGATAGCCGCGGAATCAAATCAGATTACGACGGATGAAATGGCTTTTTATTCTGTATAAATTTTGTCTCAGAGTAGAGAAAAAGTGTCAGCACAAAAGTGATTAAAAAAAAAAAAAGACCCAGAGCTTATTCTCAGTGACAACAATATTCCGCAAGTTAAATTGATCATTTCTATACCTTCTCTGTCCATTAAATGGTAGAAAGAATGTGAAATTGTGAAATCCGCTCTAGTCTGTAGTGCAATAGTAGCCAGGAGAACAGAGAGAAACCATCCAATTAGTTTACAAGAAAGACAATGAACCTATCAGTAGAAACAACAACTGAAAGATCAGACTGATCTTGGAACCCAAACTTGCTGCATTGTAAATCGAGTAGCTACCCTCTGGTGTGCTTGTCGTCAGAATAACAACAATCCAGTTACCATCTGATCCAATACCAGCTCCTGTATACTTGGTGTCATTGAGGCTTTGCGAGTAAAGCGTCTTTGTGAAGTTAGTGAGCACAAGAGATGGATCCAGGTTGGGAACACAAGCAGGCATTATAGATCCATCCTGCGTGTCAGACACATTCAAGTGACATTTGGACAAAAGGCTTGGGTAATTTGCGAACTGAGGCTCAGTGCCTGGCACTGTGTCGGCACCTGTAGTGTTTGTACAAGGCTGATTCTTAAATTGATCAGCAATTTCACTCGCAAGGCAATCTGCATTCTCATTCTTCGTAAGAACAGACAAATTCAAGGATTTCCTGTAGTCATTGATGCCTTGAAAAAGAGTATCTTCCTCGTCTGCAAGTCAATGGTGGACATAAAAGCTTGTTAGGATATAAACTCAGAGAAAGAGAGATTTGCTAGATTAATTGTCAACGACAATAGTATTTTACTACTGTAATGCTCTAGAATAGTCTAATTTACCATGCAGAAGATTGTTACATAGGAAAAAGAAAGTAACAGAACTGAATGCAAACTTTTAGAGGAAATTTACTCGAGTTCCATAATGCTTGTGTGTTTAAGATCCAGCAAAACTGGATTGCCCTCAAAGCTTGAAGAAAAACTAAAGAGGCTGCAATTTAGACAACCATTAACACGTGCACCATAGAGATAAAGGATCTAATTAGTGTCCCTGCATCATAACTGGAAAGGTGGCTTGAGCAGACATACAACTATATCAGGTTACTTTCAGTACACTTTTTAGTTTGACCAAGTTGGCATTGCGGCATTGCTCGGTGAAATGGTTGACAAAACACTGTTCTATTACATATTGAGATACATAGGTCGATTGACCCATGGAGATCATATTAGTACTGCAGGCTAACTGTTATTCTGAAGTAGGTCCTAATAAACCTCTAGCTAACAACCGAACAACCATGTAATTCAATTTTTTTGTTACTGGAACTAAATCGGACATGAGATGGATCAGATGTAAAGCGCAACCAAGATCTTAATTATGACAGATTCAGGCTTTTATCAGCACATTTGGTGATTAGGCAAAGGACAAATTGATCTTATGGACGGCTAAAGTGTCACTAGTGATAAACTCAAACACTGTAACCTTCAAAGCAAAAATCAAGCACATATCCTATTTCAGCAGTTACAGATGATACGCTGCTTCCGGGAACCAACCAATTTTGATCAGCTAAAACTTAAAACCACATTCAACTTCGATAAGAAGCAACTTAGGTAAAGAAGAAATTTCCAAATTCCTTCCTTTGCGAACCAGCAAAGTAAAATTTCGTCATTTAACAATGGGAAACTCTAGTTCTTGTTTAATGACTGAGACAGTTAGAACACCAACATTGAAACCTACATTTTATCAAACTACAAATTAAACACTGAAACACATGAAAGTTCTTTTCTTGACAAGGACATAATAATTGACAGCAGCGACTGAGAATCAACTACAATTGAGCGATCCACCTTCGTCGGGACCGTGATTCAACTCAGTTGGAACTAGGCATAAATCAGAACACAAAAATAGAAACCCAAAACAATGAAGTCCTCTTGACAGTTTTAGAAGCACAGAAAAACATCAGTTCAGTTCCACATATAAACACACATATCCAGATCAGCAAAAGCCAAGCACATAACAAATCTGCAAGATCAGTGGCTAAGCAGCATAGATTCAACTAGCAAAAAACACAACTACCCAGATCAAGATTCAGTGACTAGATCTCATCTAAGCTGAAACCGTCAAGGTAATAACAGCAGAACTCAACATTTTGATGGTTATTACCGGCAGCACATTTGAGAGATTGATTGATGAAGAGAGTGGAGCAAAGGAAGAGGACAAGACACAGAAGCCTTGAACATGCCATTGCTTGTCTGTTTAATGTTGTTGCTGGCGAGAGGCTTGTGTTTTTTAAAGGAGAGAGAAAAGCATGATGTGTTAGGAAGCTTGTTGCTTTCTTCTGTTGAGGAGCGTGTCTCTGCTGTGCTGTTAGGCTGCTGATACGACTGTCTATCTGTCCGTGCATCCGCCTCCATTTCTTTATTCTCAAGCAATTTTTTTTTTCTTCCAAACGAGGTCGTTTTTGGGGGAGCTGGGAAGCGTCAAAGTCAATTTGTCGGTGTTGTATAGGAGAAAACGACGCCGGTCCCAGAGAGAGATCGTACCGTGTCCCTTGCGCGTTGCCTGAATGCCAGCCCGGCTTTTGTAGCGCTTCTTTGTCAATGAGATAAAAGCGATTTTTTGCAATTAAAATTTTTTTATATATAATTATATTTTTTTTATTATCAATTGAATTATTAACAAAAAAAATTAATTGATCAAACATTTACTTCCAAATATATTATTTAAAAATTTAAAAAATTGGTTGAAATGATAAGCTCAATTAAAAAGTATGTTTATCATATTTTTTTTTAAGAAATTTAAAGTTAAAAATGAGTGTTATTTAAATTTAATTTAAAAATAAAACTTTATTTGGATTGATATATATAATTAAATGAGAATGAATTTTATTGACGTATAAATTGAATGAGAGAATACAATTTATATTTTACTATATTTAGGAAAAAAGATCATTACTAAAACATAACCATTTGAAGAAGATGTAAAAGAAAAAAATTTTTAAAAAAAAATAACTGCATAAATTTTTTTTAAAATTTTTTTTTAAACACAGAAGAAATGTTTTGGACGCGTGTGGCAGCAGCCATGCACTATGAACGACACAACTGCTGCTTCGTTTGTCAGTGTCATGTTTTTTCACTTCTAATCACTTCCATTATACCAGGTACTCTCCATCTTTTAAATTAAATGTTTTCCAATTAATATTTAACTAATATACAACATCATATTAATCACTGCATGATCCACACACGGCATCTCATTTGTTGCGAACGAAAAGGAAATTAATTATATGATTATTTCTTGGTATGACTTTCACCTAAATAGACATGAAAAATCTTGAAGGAGAAATTAATTATGATTATTTTATTTGTAAGTGGCTTATATATTTATAGATATTAAAAAAAATTATTTTTTTACAAATTAATTTAAGAATCAATAAACTGAAGAACATACCAATTAAACCAATCTTTTAATAGGATTAAGAAATTAATGACCAATCATTTAGTAACATACGTCCTTTTTTTTTTTTGAACTGAAGTAACATAGTTGCATAGAAAGACGCAGTATTACTTGCAATTTCGATTTTGGTTGTTGTAATTGCAGACGAGGGACCTAGAGATGGAGAAGAGAGGTCCAGGAACAGTTGCAGCTGTAATTCTTGGTGGAGGAGATGGCACTCGTCTTTTCCCTCTCACCAAGCGCCGTGCCAAACCTGCTGTAAGTCTCAGTCATACCTTTTGGTGCCTTCCAAGCAATTGGTTGTCCCAACTTTTTGATCGCTTGCTACATCAACTAGTGCCACAACTTTTCGTGTTGCCCGTGATCATTGGATCTTAAAATGTTTCGTAATCACATGATAGGCCTATTGAGGTTCGTTGTCAATATTTTTAAGTCGTTTGGTACGGTACTTAATGGCGTAGGTTCCTATTTCAGGGGCATAGAGGCTAATTGATGTGCCGATGAGCAACTGCATTAACAGTGGAATCAACAAAGTCTACATTCTTACTCAATTTAACTCGGCATCACTCAACAGGCATCTTGGGAGCGCTTACAACTTTGGCAATGGAGTCAACTTCGGAGATGGCTACGCAGAGGCACATGAATTTGTGGAGCGACCGAAATTTTGTAGCAAGCGATTACAAGGACACTTCTAAAGACTCTTTTTTTCTCTCTATTTATCAGGTTCTTGCAGCCACCCAAACTCCCGGAGAGGCTGGCAAGAAGTGGTTTCAGGGCACTGCTGATGCTGTGAGACGGCAAATGAATTCTACGTTATGGCTTGTTTTCATCTGTTTTAAGAAGAATGTCTGGTTATGAAAAATCTACCCATTAATGATTTGTTCAAGGAACTTCATTCCTCTAGGAAAAACCTTTTATCTTTGAATCTTTCTTTTGTATGTTTATCTCTTCAATGATCACTGGGAAGATAAAGGAACTATCAGATCCTTCTTCCAGGCCAATCTTGCCCTGACTGAGCACGCAAGTACCAGACCACAGAACTCAGTAGTTGACACATGTCAGTTCTTTCCAATGCAAATATTAGTAACAACAGCATTAGCTCAACAAGTTCAATGGCAATCCCAGAAGAGATTTTGTGTGAAGGAGCAGAATCCTTTCTTTGTGGGAAAATAAACGAACACTTCTTTACCAGAAAAGAACAGCATTTTTATAGGTATTGCTTTGGATATTTGTTTTCAAATCCTTTAAAACTAGGTGTCTCCTTCAGATATGCACTCTCTTCTAGTAATAGTGCTACAGTGATAATGCGAAATATTGTTTGAATAAGTAGAGACACAAATTTTTGTTCTCGACAATCTTTATTTTCTCTTGAATGATTATTAGCTAGCAAAAGTTGGACATCTTCAAAAATGATACGCACCTAAGAGATGGCAACTTTTTGATTCCCCATCCCAAATTCTGCTACTAGAGACTTGTTGCTAAGTAACTGGCATTCACAACCTCCTTTTAATCTTATCGAACTTCAGTAAAATAATTTCTGATTGCTAAGGTGTTGGACATTTAAGTACTTTGCAAAGATATTATTTTCCAAAATTCTCAAAATGTATCGTCCAGGGATCTTCTACAATACTTCGAAGACTATCTCCATGTAACTGTTCAGTAAGCATTTCAGGCATTTTCAAATTCTCATTACCACCCTTCAGCTATCAGATGCAGACAAACAAACAGAAATGGGAAAATGGAGGAAACAGACAAAACAAGCAGACAGCCAAGTGCACAAATTGACTGTCACTGTAACTATAAATAAACCTGTTCACAATTGAACATCAATTCATTTTCATATCTTTCCAAAGCAAACTGCTCTTCTGACACGATAATACTGGTGACATAGCACTTCTCATTCGACATAGGTTTTCTACCTGTTCTCCCAGCTCGATGAAGGTAATGTACAGCAGTTTTTGGCAGATCAAAGTTGTATATATGAGTTGTTTCTGGAAGGTCAAGCCCTCTGGCAGCTATATCCGTTGATATAAGAAGATAACCCCCTCCTTGTCTCAACTCCTGCATTTAAGAAACAAATACGATGAAAAACGTAGCTGGGGTGCAAACCACCGACAGATCAACAATTTATAGCTTTATTCATTATTAATTTCACTTGGGAGTTGGACAGCACTTACGGATAGTGAAGCTGCTCTTGAATTGAAGTTCAAGTCTTCCTCTAGAAGAAGAATGTCTGAACAACCCCCATAAGAACTTTTCAATAAATCAACTAAAAGCGTTGTTGACGGAACCTTTCCAGCCTTCTTTGACCTCTCAGACTACATATATGAATTATATGGAAAATCAATTAATCAACAGCACAAGTGTATCCTCTTAAGAGAGAGATACACCATAAAAAATGTACTAAGGCATCACTTCCAACAGATTTAACACGGAGATATATATGCTGAGACAAACCTGCTCAGCGACAAAAATAATAGCAGACTCGGGTGCATCATGCTGTAACAAGGATAGCAATGTTTGTGACCTCTGGTTTTTGCCACATATCTGTCAAGTTAATGTATCATTAGTACACTCCACATACGATTTATCCAGAAACACATATACCTATTACCTATAGAAGGATGTTTCTCGGTTTTAAAACAAACAACACAAAAATGCTTACCACAAACCTATGCTGCAGGCATGATGGCAGGGGCTCGACGGGATTGACATGAACGTGAACCACATCACTCTGCAAACAACACAAGCACCATAATGCAAATAATTAATTCAGTAGCTTGCATCGTATGGTAATCTTCTTCAAAAAACAAAAAGATGAACTACTCTGTTCAACCAACCTTGGTCCATTTATGCTGTATGCAGTCATACACAAATCTATTGTGCTGTGGGATGGAAGCGCTGGCAAAAACAGTCTGACGGTTGTTGCATGATGAATAAGATGTCAAAAGCTTTCGAAGGAAACTCACTTGTTTAGAAGAGTTGAACATGAAATCAACCTAGAAAGGACAACTGAAAGATGTCATTTTTTCTAACATAGTTTACTGAAAGAGGCATTTCTCTAAAAAGCAGTTACAGCATAAGAAAAAAGTAAAATGCATCTCAGAAAGAGTAATAACTTGACCAGCCCATTCATCAAACAAAAAAATTACCTCGTCAATAACCAGCACGCGCATAAATTCAAGATTAAAGATACGCTTCTCAATCATTTGGCACAAACTCATGATTGTCGCCACCACAATCGTGGGGGGCTCTGCCTGAACCACAAAACCAATCCACTTAATATCAAAACCATGATCACCAAAATACAAATAAACGTGCAGCACGCAAAACCGACAATTTTTCATTCAATTAAAGGAACAGAAAATGGCAATTGAATTCCAGCAGGCAAACCAGGCACAAAGTTCGCACCTTTAGCCAAGTCTTATGTCTTTTCAACATCCCTCCATCGAGAAGGGCCATGACCGAGCATTGCTTCTGATCCAATCCAACGTCCTCAGGCTTTGCGGCCAACATTCGCCCAACTTTTGCAACCTTGTCATTCACAAACACATTGTGATTTCAATTGGAAATCCTTGGAATTTAAGTCCAATCAAATCAAAGTTCGCATTCTTATTTCTTACTTGCATCCCCAGCTCACGCGTAGGCACAACAATCAGTGCCTGTACGGCAGCTCTTTGAGTGTTGATCACAGAATATATCAGTAACATGTAAGCAAGCGTCTTCCCTGAACCTGTCTATGGATACATATATACATATATATATCAACAGGTTTCATTAAAAATATGCACATTGACACGTGTCGGGCTGCTATTGGTAATGGATATTAATCGACCTGAGCGTGGAGCACGCAGTCGCGGCCGCCGAAGAGAACAGGCAATCCTTCGCGTTGCACGCTAGTTGCCGCTACGAATCCCAGCTCGTCCACCCTGAAACACGCGAAAATTACGAATTTAACCAAAT
>STGP01021957.1:0-10297 GCA_004918865.1 Caryocar brasiliense | reverse complement strand
ATTGGCTTCAGTCTCCTCAAGATACCGAAAACTGACTTGCGTGTCTGCTGCACGGACGTAGAACATGGTTCCTGTGCCCCGTCGCAGACACTGGACAATATAGGGCAAAACAGTAAAACACGTCGCCTTGATATTTAAAACCTGTTTATTATTATTATTATTATTATTTAACCGTGCTTTTGTTAGCTGTTTGTGTGTTAATTAAGGTCTTTTTAGCGAACTTTCTAAAATATAGAAAATAGAAAACTCGTCTAAATAATTCGCGTCCAGTTTATATGTGACACGTATACGGACAAGACGACGACGGCGCATTAGCAACCGTCGTACGGTCACCAGATTTGGCGGCGGCGGCGGCTTCTTCCGCTTGGAGCTGTTGTTTCCCCAAATCGACGCAAAGTTACGCTTCTGGAATCTCCGCTCTTCTCCGCCCTCCTCCTCGTGATATCCAGGTTCTCTCTCTCTCTCTCTCTCTCTCTCTTCAATTGCATGTTTTGATTATTAATTTTTGAACAAATAACAAATTTTAATCTGTTAGGGTTTCGGGAATATTTCGAGGATCTTGCATCGAGAAGGCAATGCCGCGGCATCAAAGTGAAACACAAATCGGTAATCTATACGTAACTTAACCGTGTTTCTTGTTTTCTTTTCGGTTTGATTTCTTGTATATATTCTCTGATTCTTTTTTATGCTGTTATGGAACCTGTAATTGTTAGGGTTTTGTACTATAAGTCAAAGAAATGACACGTATTAAGTTATTTTTTTGTGTAAGTATTGTGCTATTTTAGGCCTTAGCTTTTGCATCATTTTGTAAATGTAAGTGCTTTAGGAATTCAAGAAGAGAATGGGCATGAACAATCCTGACTAGTTTGAGATTAGGGCTTGGTTGATTTAAGTTGAGTAATAGGATTTGAGGAAACTGTAGCAACTGCTAACTAACTGAAGTTCTTTTAGAAGTTATTACTAAAAATTTCTGTTTCTGTTTAAGAATTCAAGAGATTTCCTCCTTTGTTGGGTTGCATTCTTGTAAATCTTGATCTGTATAATTTAAGGTGTTCAATGCCGAATCTTAGGTGTTTATGCTGATTTGGACTTTAAAGAAGAGGAATATTTCTGAAGGACCAAATGCTTGTAGGTATTCAACATCTATCAAACAAGATCTTTGCTATTTGAGAAATTTCATGCATTCCCTTTTCCCCTTCTATTTTTGCCTAAAAGGTTGGGAAATTTCATGCGTCCCCTTTTCTATTTTTGCCTGTTTTGCAGATTGATGGTCCAGTGTGTAGCTCTTGGTCCAGTTTTGCCCAGTTTTGCAGAAAACTTTATTTGCAAAGTCTGTGTGTCTACACGTGGTGGTGAGATAAGGGGACAGCTTCACACTTTTTGAAAGATCATTGCAATGTTAATTCACATGATGAACTCGGATGGTAATGGACATTTCAGTGTATGTACTTGTGGGTGTTCCCAGTCTGAAGTCCCTTTACCTAAAGGGGTTGTGGAATTATTAATGAATAGCAAATTGGTGTTGCTATACTCCAACTTCGCAAATTGGTGTTGCTATACTCCAACTTCAACAAATTTCCCTTGTCTCCATCTATTTCTTGCCCTGGTGGATGTGGAGAAGTTTACTTACTATAGGTAAGGCTTACAGTATGTTCCTTAAAGAAACCTCTCTCTCTCTCTCATGAAGCATGTTGCATTATAGCAGTAAAAGATTTAAAAAGTTATAAGTGAACACTGAGCCATCTAACCAAACACACACCTTGTATTATGGCTATGCTAACCTTCAACTAAGGTAATCGATTACAGATTGTCTAGTAACTTTGAGCACTTATAACGGTGACACTTTTAAGTACTAGCAGGTGAATTCTCGGTCGCTAATGGCTTTTGATTTTCCTGCAGATATTACTCAAGATGGTGGGTTTGTTTCTAATGTGTAAAGACAAATCCCGTGGGGGCAATATTGTTTTGATTGGACATGTCAGAACATCTGTTCTCCTCTCTTTGAATTTAAGTACAAATGTTCGTGTATTCTCCTTTCAATTTTTGGAAATGCTCAGAAGGACATTAAACAGAAAACTGAACAGATGATGCAGTGATCAAGGAGGTGGTGAAGTTTTTGAAGTTTAATAGGAGTTTCCGTATTATACAGCTAGAAGGCTTTACCTGTTTGATGATGTGATTCACACTAGCCAGAATTCCTTTGGAAACATGCTATTGCCCCTTAGCATCTAGCATTTATCTAATCTGCAGCAAATGATGTGCAGAGGCAGATTATGGATATTTCTATTTACTTTGCACTGGGAATAAGTCAGCTTCACTCTATAGAGAGGCACTTCCAAAATTTATACCGCATGCTAATAGTAACCTCTAATCTTCAAGGGTATTGTCTGGTAGTTTGGTTGCTGTTTTCTTGTTCATCTCATTCTGTGTTTATTCTCAGTTTTTTTTCTTTGATTTTCCCAGAATCAAATGATACCTTCCTCCTTGCAACAAAGGTATGTATGGGCATGATTATTGTTATCAACTTCTAGATTTTATCTCATCTTTAAATGTGAAAACTTTTGCTGTTAAATGTATTGCTTGTCATAATAGTCATGACATAATGCGCTGGTCATATCATGAGAAATTATCGGTTGAAATTACATTATTTGCTGGCTCTTTTACAGTGTGTGCCACTTGCCCTCATATAGAATATGCTCTTAACACACTCTGTGGGTCTCACTTAATCGGTTTTAGTGCCTGTTTGGTAGACCAGCCAACTGTAGCTTGTGGCTACAACTGTAGCTTGTGGCTACAGTTGGCTGACTGCTACACAGTGCATTTACCAAAAAATCATATTTTTTATATTTTTTTATTTAAAATTTTATATTCTTAACAGAAATTTTACATCATAATTTTTACTTTTTAACTTAAAAAATTATTATTTAAATAGTAACCAGTACCAACAGCTTTCCAAACAGGCCCTTAGTATGTGAAACATTGAATATATATTGGAAATGTAAATTTAATGTAAAAGACTGGATGCCGGCAGAATTTAGTTCAGTCCAATTAGTGATGAAGGTCAAGCTAGCTCAGACTCTGTACTTTTGGAAGCATGTAAACCAATCTAAATTGGATACAAAACAAGGTAGAATCTGGTTAATATCTGCATAATGGTATCTGTGAACAAGGTTTAGATGTCTAAGTATGAAAATCTATGACTGCAACATAAACATCATGGAGACTACTGGATTCTGTTGGCATTTGAGTACATAATCTTTTATTGGAAATATAGGAGAATAGTAAAAAATTCAAGGAAACGCATACAATACATTCTATGAAGCTTCAATGAATTCATGGTCATACCTTGTATTGTATGCTTATTAATTGGTCGATGCTTTTCGGCAAGAATGTAAGCCTACAGCGATATGGTTGTAGCATCTCCAGTTGAAGATTATTTTTTGTACATTGATGATCTTTCATGTCCTGAAAAGGCTAAAACAACCTTTTTTGTTAGTTTTGAAGTTTATATAGCGTAGACACTCTTAGTGCCGTGTCTTATATTGTACATGGTGGAACAAAGCTGAAAAAAGCACGCAACCATTTCTGCACGCTATTGGTGATGACTACTCAGTTTGTTGACAAGGTATGATGAATTCTGATTGTTGGAACTGCTGTTTCATTCAGTGCAGAAAGTAATTATCTGATGTCTTACATAGCATTTAATGGTTTTATTTTTTTTTCTGATTCTGTGGCTGCCTTAGGAGAAGGTTTTTGCTAGTTATCTAAATTATGTTCCTATATGTTAAATCGAAGCGTGGTTTTAGAAATGTTGTTTTGCTGAAGTCTTAAAATTCAGTAATGGGTTGTGTTCACAACTTCGCAGCAGTGATTTAGTTCGTTTTTCCAGTTTTGCGTTAGGTTTTGCATTCTGTTTTACAGAGTTGGATATACCGCTGCTGCGCAAATGCGAGAACCCTTGAAAGACGGGAGCATTGTGAAAAGCCGAGATACCTGATTATGGAGGAAATATACAGGAATGAGCACTCGGTTCTATTAATTTGCTTAACCACTTAGTTACTAATTTTTTAAAATTTTGTTTTTAGTTATTAAGTTAAAAAAATAATATTCAAATTAACTAAGAATTGATACTTTGAGAAATTTTAAAGGGAATAATGTTTCATTATGAAAATTAGAATTTGATAAAAGATAATGGTTGAATTTAGTTAATTTGATTGATATTTCGGATTGGTTTAATTTTTTTTTTTTAAATTTATTTCTGTTTCAGTGCATTAAAATAAATTTGGTTAATTTAATTTTCAAAATTTTAGTTGATTAGGTTCATTTATAAATCAAAGCCATTATCCTAGAAATATGTTAGAAAGTGGTTTGCTCGGATACTGTGTATGGATAAGGACCTTCCATTTGAGGGGGCAGATTGGCAAATCCTGTTGACAAATCGCGGATTCGGAGCTCTCCTATGAGCATTTTCCTTAGTTTACGTTGTCAACTTGGCTTTCTCACGCATTAAATGCCTATTCTACAGCGTTTTGTTATGACGGATTGCGTAGCCGTCGTTTCGGCCTGTTTGGTCGTCTTACCCAACTCTTGCAAACGATTCACGCACCTGGGCCCAGTTACAGAAGCCGTCGGCCCAAATATTCGACATTGTCCCATGTCGAAACTCGGCCCAATGTTTTTGAAGAACATATGTAAAGGATTCATCTACTAAGCCCACCAACTTGTCAGCACAAATATAAAATGCCGGCCATTATTGGCCCAGCCGGTTAGATAAAACGCGCTTGCGCTTTTACTAGCCCAATATTTCCACAGTAGATGGCCCAATAAGCCCAACGGCCCAGTTAGCACCCAAAAACATTGGGCTACTGGGTGAGAAATTTGTTGAAGCCCCAATTAGCTGAATATATGGGCCTTATTAGCAACAAGTAATGACAAAAAGGGCCTTTTGGCCCATTTGTTTAAATATAATGAGTTTGCAATTACCGCCTAATATTTCACAGTAGAATGGCCCAATAAGCCCAAACGGCCCAGTTTATGACAATTGGGGTTTATCGGCCCAACAATATAGCGATACTGGACCACAAATTTGTCAAAGGCCCAATTAGCTCAATACATGGGCCAAATTGGGCCCGATTAATTACAAAAACGGACATTTTCAGCCTGTTACCTTAACAAGTGGGCTTAAGCCGGTTCAATAAGTCTAAGGTTCTGGGCAACAACTTTATCGAAGGCCCAATCGGCTCGTTAACTAGGCTTTATCGGGCCCATTATGATTACCGTTATGGACTCATATTGTTTACCAGCCCAATTAGCTACAGAGTGGCCCAATTAATCACAAAATGGGCCACTTCGACCTTTTTCCTGAACATGTGGGCTCCAGCAGGCCCAATAAGACTTGGGCAACAGATTCCTAATAGGCCCAATAGGCTCCATAAATGGGCTTTTAGGGCCCAATAAGGTCAATGTAATAGAGTTGCATTGTTGACGACCCCAATTCGCTCAAGACATGGGCCGTTCAGGGCCCCAAACTAGCCTTTTCATTCTGGTTTGTTGAACAACTGGACTTCGACCGGCCCAATGTGATAGGTTCTAGGTAATCACTTGCCCTTGGCCCAATCGGCTTCTTAACTGCACTTTCTGGGCCCAATAAGGCTACTGTAATGGACCTCTGAGCCCAATTTGTTCGAAGGTTGTGCCATACCTGAGCCTGTTTATGACAAGACTGCATTTCCAGCCTGGTTGGCTGGACAATTGGGCTTTGGTTTCTGCTTAGTCATTTTCTTTTGGCCCAGTTCGTCCTTGGCCGATTCAACGCAACTGTCCACATGTTTTGGGCTAACTTGGACTTACGTAGATTGAGGCGAGCCCGATATAAAATTTGCACTGGGATTTAACACTGTTGTTGGTGTAGTGTTTCTTTTTTTCGTCTACTTTTATTGAGATTTGGGCCCGTATGAACTCGGTCATAAATTCTAAATTTGTTGATTGGGTCAGCTCTGTCCCGATTGGGGCAAGGTAAATTCACGAAATATAAATTTTTTTACGCACAAAAACCACCTAAAAGATACATTATCCACGTCCTGCATGGAGGAGCCTACCCAGTTTTGAAGACCATGAAGGAGCTCCGTCAACATGCTAAAGATGTTTTACAGCAAAATCAAACGATGTCCCCATCCTGCCTCCCCTTCTAGAGGCAAAAACAATGTCCACAATCCCATCAACAACTACATTACCGTTCGAATCCACATACTGCAAGCCTCATAGAGGTGATCATACCAGAGGTGTGCATTAACGTACAAACCTGGATTGGCAATTAATTAAGCAATAGACAGCAGCAACCTATGAATAAGCCTAACAGCGTATTGACGTACTTGGAGGAAGCAAAAATATTGACTTTGTCAAGTCCTATAGAAGCAGCACCAACCAATTCTTATCGTATGCATGTACAGCCATTCTGTTTGATGGCACTAAGAGCCAAGGAATCCTTGAGCAGACATTCAACTACTAAACAGTTCAGTCAGTCCTAAACTCTCAAATCTTGCAACCCAGCCCCCATCTCCTTCCTGTGTGCATACGTGCATCATCCAGACAAAACATATGAATTTGTTTAACCTTTTACTATATAATCTAGTTCAGTAAGTCATCTTGATTTTGTTTAACCTTTTACAGGCTGTTCACTTTAACAATTAGGAAATATAGCAGTCTAGTCAGCCTATTTATTTAGGATTACGGTTCTTGTAAAATTTGAAAAAGGCACCAAGAGCATATAAACTATTGTCTACCACCTCAAGTTCCTTCTTGATATTCAAATACGGTGTGAAATGTGTATTTAACTGAACTGGCTTTTCATTTCCTTTAGTCTCAGTCTCAAATCTTCTGTCGTCTACAGGACACGGTCAAGTCATCAATCTGTAACTGCTCCAGAAGAAGGTCATGACAATGTGATATCAAACGAAGGGGCACTAGCCCTCAAACACTTTGACATGTTCTCACACTGTTCCTCAAGCTTACAGATGGCTCTCAAACTCGTCCATAAGAACATAACAATAGAAGGGTTTCCCTACAATTTGTAGTCGCTGATCCACAGCCTTAAATAATAAGGCTTACAACTGCCCATGCAGATAAATATTTGCCTTGCATAAACTCTCCAGCAGCAAACCCTTTAAGAAATGAAATTTTCTTACTTGGGGAATTATTCTTTTCTATACTAAGATTGCAAATGCCAAAAATATATCTCATCTATAAATTAGACATTTAAAACAGTATAACACAAATAATATATATTCAGACAAAATAAAACATATAAAAGTAGCATGCGAAATGATGCAATATAGTACCCGGCCTTGTTATATCGTCTTGTGCACGAAATCATTTATGAGCTTTGACAAACTTCTTGACTTTTGAAATGATCCTACATCTTTCATTGTAAATAAGACAATGTTTTATCAGCAAGGAAGATGATTAAAAGCTGAAAAACAGAAGTAACAAACATTTTTACAACGATCATAATCACCTTTTCTATTCCTCCTCCCAGGACATCTGGGCATTAATGTCCTGCTTTCTAGAACTAAGACTATCTGCTTCTTTGATTTTCTCTACCACTCAGATCTTAAATGTATCAAACATCAAATGTATGCCTTTAACTTCACAAGATAATATAATAAAAGGCATAGACATAAAAAATCACGATAGAAAACAGCCTGGGCAGCAAATGAGAAAGATATCTTTACTTTCGTATGCAATCACACCAACTACCAAGCAAAAGTTCTGACTTCATATACTTGAAAACTAAACATCATGGAAAACTACAGGGGAATACTGACCCTAAACTAAGATCTCCGGTTTTCAAGCATAGTACATAAGTCCACAAAAGAACAACAGAAGAATGAGTTAAAGTAAAACAGAAAAGATCCAGCACGAATCAAACAGACCAAAGTCATCTAACATGCTCCTGAACCATGGCTCAGGAACCGGGTGATCTACTTTTTCTTCCTTTAACTCAATCCCCTACCCTATATGAGACTTTCAGACTCTTGAAAAAATCATTTTGCCATCAAAACTGCTGTTTTTCTATTTGCTTCTGGTTACTGAAAGAAAACATGCAATTACTAGTGGACAGGCAAACTAGGGTGCTGGAAGTAGAAACGATGGAGTATCAAGGAATGCACAATCATTTCCAATAAATATATAAAGATAAAAAGATAACAAAGTTTAACATGAAACACAATATTTCTGCACCTTTGCAGTTCATCAAAATAACAAATGTGTCTTCATGCATGGGTTCAGAAAAGTTCAAAGATTAAAACAACAAAAAAAAAATTGCCCATACAACCACAGGAGGGGGCATCTGTTTGTTTTGTAGGAAATGATAGGAAGAGAAAAGAATTGATAGGAAATAAAGAGGATTTCTATTGTTTGGATATAAATGAATGGAGACAAAAGAAATGAATAAAAGGGAAATTTTGTAACAACTTTCCCACGTTTCAATTCCCAATAAAATGGTGAGCAAACATAGGAAATAGAGAAGCAACTAAGTTTAATTTTTAAAACTGTTTTATCCTTATTTTCAAAAGAAAAAAAGAGAGCATAGTAAAGAAAAAATAGTAAATTATTATTACTAAATCTATTTTCTTATCATTTCCATCCATAGAATCAAACAACACTGACAGAAATACTATTTTCTTATCTTTTCTTTTCAATTCTGTTGCATCCTTTCATTCCCAAACACACTATAAAGCAAACAGCCAATGAACCTCAAATAAATTGGATTCAGTAAAGAGAGAAAAATGTTGACACACCTTTTTCTCTCAAGGGACCTGGAAGGGCTTGATCCTGAAAGACATAAGAGAGGCATGAAGAAATACGAAACAATTAAAAGTTTACAAGAGAAACAATAAGAACAGCCATGAATGATAAAGCTACATGCAACGATTTCTGTTAATACAGCCAGAACACAGTCAATGCCAAAAAAGGAAAAAAAGAAGTTGAAAGTAACACAGATATGAAAATTTGATTCCTAACCACGAAATCTAAGCCTGCTTCTTGCATCTCTTTGTGGTGACTGTCTTCTTGGAGAAAACTCTTAGTCAAGCTTTAACACCCCAATAGTCCTGCTTACCTGTAATAAGAGAATGGAATTATTCAGTGTGGAATTGTTGTTTGTAATCGGGTCAAAGCACACAGAAGAGAAGCTTGCCATCAAAATGGAATGAGCAAACATAACAATGAACATTACTACTGCCTGTATACCAATTCCAATTCCAAATGACCCCATAAAATTCAGGACCATTTAGCTCTAACTCAGACACATCAATGACAGAAAACAAGTACATATCATAATTGGTGTAATTATGACATGATCATACAAACAAATACCTCCTAAAGATGCACATATCCGCACACACATTAAGAGCTGAAATACAAAATATCAGCAGTAAAAGGGACCTCATTTTGCCAAGGTAGACTTACAACAAACAAGCATAATTGCACAAGCATGGTATAGGAACATTAAACAGCATTTCTGGCTCGGACACATAGACATGTAAGGTCTTTGCTCATGTAATTAGAAGAATTAGGGTTTAGATCAGACAAACAAAAGCAATACACTCCAGAGAAATTAAAAACAAAAAATCAGATACCAGCACAAGAGCCGATGCGCTTAGGAACAATTCTGGCGATTACAATGACCTCTCTGATCCAAATACCCATAACTTCGTCTTGAAGCGCTTCCACTCCACCATCTTCACAACAAAAAGGAAAAAAAAAAAAAGAGTAAATACAATAACAACAAAACCAAATACAAATCGTCCAAAGAGAAAGAGACAAGCGGCAAAATAGTAAAATACGGCCAGATTTCAGAAACAAACCGGTCCACATTTTGTGATTACAGAGAACCCGCGTTGTCTAGCGGGATCACAAACATGATTACAACAGATTACTGCAACTGCAAGTTGGAAATTAGATTGAATGGAATTGATTGAGTTCAAATATTCTAACACGAAAAGGAAATGAAAACGTAACCCTAAAAAAATTAGGGTTTGGTAAAACGTACCACGAGTGACAGAGACGGAGATTGGTATAAACAAACACGAAATTGTAAAAGATTCCTGGAAGTTGAAAATCATGTTCTACGCAGAAAATTGATGACCCGATTGATCCAACAAGATAACGAAAAAAAAAATATGTAAACCCTAAAATTAGGAATTCGGTTGAAAGCACGTTTTTTTTGTTAAACAGAGAAGGGCTCAAAGTAAAAGTGGGATAATTTATTCCTACATTTTTTGGCACGTGGCAGAAA
>STGP01021898.1:9498-23267 GCA_004918865.1 Caryocar brasiliense | reverse complement strand
TTCTGATTATGTTTTTTTGCTGGATTAGTGTTGTCCGTGCATGTTTGGTTGCCAGAAAAATAAAATAAGAATGAGAAGAGAAAATCTAAAACAAACTTTTTTCTTCTTGTTCTTGATTTTTATGATCCTGTTCTGTGTTTACTCTTTTTCTTTTGGTTGTAGAGATATAAACTAATGGAAGGGAAAGGGAAAACACATTTTTTTTGTTTCATATGTTTCATGGTGCTTAGGCATCTGATCTCTATGAACTCTCTATTGTTTCATGCCTTCGCTGAATATCAAGACCGACCATTCGTCTTGGGGTTTAGTAGAATTTCAGAAGTTAAAATCTACTTATTCCTTGTTTCTTATGGCTTGAAATAGTATTTGTGGGTGTGTAGATGTTATCAATTATTTTTTTTACGTTCAAATAGTCCTTTTATTGCTTGTTTCTACCCTGATTTGTGTACTTTTGGTTGAAAATTTCTTGTAAAATACCTTGTAAACTTGCTTTTTGCATTTCAACTTTCATTCTGAGATGGTTTTGATCGTTTGTACCTCAATTAAAGATATCTACCAGTTCCTAACCCATTTTTAGGTTTGCTAGAAATGCCCATTTTAGCTCAGTAAAAAATTACCGTTTCCCCTCAAATTCGGAGAGAGTTTTGTGGTGCTAAAGCTATATCCTTCTTCGATGTTAGACTTCAATATACTTTGGTTCATCATCGATAGACTTATACTTTTGTGCATTTCTTAGGAAACAGAAACCAAGAAAAATAGATTGCAGATGATAAAACAGAATAAATTCAAGCTATTGACTGAAGTCAGGTATGATGCTTATAGCTTTGTATATGTTGTGGAATTTAGTGGAAATCACATATCACCGTAAGCTGAACGTTGGGCCATCTATATCTTCTGAATTGTAGCTTTTTGAGGCATCGATACAAATACTTGATACAAAAGCAGTCTACGAACCTCCAGCGGATGAAGAATCACTTGCAACCACAGATATCAGCAACAGGAAGGAAAAGTTTAAGAAAAGAAAAGAGTTATACTGCAAATGATGCAGTTTTGCCGCCCCTGGTTCCTCGATTTGATTTGAACCAAAAGGGTAAGACATGTAGTGGAAAGGGATCTACTTTGTTAGGCATTACTCCAAGTTTTGACTCGAAGAATCAGAAACAGAAGACTTATTCAGGAAAGAAAGCTGCGTTGCAGAATTCAGCAGCAACACCCGACTTGAACCAGAAGGAAAGGCTTTACACTGAAAAGGAGTCCTCTATTGGAAATCTTACTCCAATTTTTGACTTGAACCTGATTTCGGTAACTATTAGCAAATTTTTATTCACGGCATAGGCTTTGAATTTGTACATTTCCTCTCTTTTACTCTTTAGCTAATGTTAAAAACTTTGTTGCAGACGGAAGAGGAAGAATTACAGGCAAATGGGGAGTTGATGAAAATAGAGGAGCCAAAGATAACTTCAGTTAGAAGTGGAACTGATGAGCAACAGAATGATATCAATATATCAGCTTGCAGGAATGCAGGAAATGGCTCAACTCGGGCTGGGAAGAGAAAGATTACATGGCATGACCAGGTGGCATTGAGGGTTTGAGTTCTGATTCATTTACATTGAGGTTGAAGGTGACCTATATTGGCAAGGTTGGAAAAGCTTGCCTTGCTTTAGCTTGTTATGGGTAAGACTCCCATTTTCATTTCTCTAATTCCTTGTAAAGAAAAACATAGTTTCGTATTCCTAAAATCATAGATGAGATGGGGGATTTAATTCTTATAGGTCAGATTTATCAACATAGTATTTCTATGTTAGTTTTTCAACATGGTTTCTCTTGGTTAATTGTGGTAAACGAGGTATGAGTTTGGAAACTTGCAAAGAAGTTGGTTTTGGAATGGTTGATGTCAGGTTCCAATTTGCTTCTTTGCTCCTATCCTTTGGTTGTTGAAACTACGTGAGTGAAAAAGGAATATAGTTTTTATCATTACGTCCTCCCTTGGCCGGCATCGATTTCTCAACAAAATATTAAGCTGGTAAATGTTGTTAGGTGTTACATTTGTGTGTCAAAGTTGGTTCATTTTATTGCGAATTTACGTCTCTTCTGGGGTTAAAAGAAAGTACTCCTAAATTTTAACTTTTTTATGTTTTCAGTGAGAAATTGTTTTAACGTTTAAATCCGCCAGTACGATATTGCTTGACTCGAGCTTCAAACCTCAAGTCGCATCCCAGCCTACCAAAACTCGCAAAAAGTCTAGTCAAAACCAGCTGCATTTGCGCTTGAATTCCTTCTGAAAATCGTTCATGGGTTCCCACTTAAGCGAATGTTCTCTCTCTCTCTCTCTCTCTCTCTCTCCATTTTATGTGTATTCCCATGAAACTGGTTTCAAGCTTTGAAATGTAACCAATGGAAGTTACAACAGCAGCAGTGGGAATTCATGAATAAAGTAATCTTGAATAGAAATAAAACAAACAAAAAGTACATATGAAAGGACGACCATAACTCATTGCTAAAATGTCTTGAATGCTTGTAAATTTTCTCTCTGAACTAAATCCAACAATTAGCGTCAAAACATCAAAATCCACGGTTCACACCTCTCTCAGAACTAAACCCAACAATCAATGTTAGAACATCAAAAACCCAAGGTTCACACTTCGCACCTTGCATGGGCAGGTAACCAACGCTGTGAAATAATGCATGCAATAACACCCTGGTAGCCTGACTCGATCCTATGGACCTGTAAAGCCGAGATCACCCTATGTTACTGAACCTGTAAAGCCAAGATCGCCCTGGTAGCCTGAGTCGAACCTGTAAAGTCGGTATCTGTGGTTAAGAGAATCAGAAGGAAGCATCAATGAAGTTTTTCATCTGTCCATTATGTCAATTGTGTGCAATTAATTCCAAAAGCCTGTGGATTCCAAACATAAAGGTCAGGAAATAGTTTTGATCACGATCTCTGGTTTCTATTGATCAATAGATTCTGGTAGCATCTGATCAAATTCGAAACCAAAAAATTAATAGCGAAGCAAAAGTCTTGCATAAACACAGAAGCCACACTGAACGTGACAATTACTACCCGATTTATTGCCACTGGAGGACATAATTCAACTGCGACAGCGACCACTTTTCTGTTGTCTTTTTCATCATCCACAACACCTGCTGTGTTTCATCATCCACAGCATCTTTTGCGTTCTTATCGTCATTTGCAACATCCTTTTATCTTCTCATCATCAGCAGCATCCTTTTATCTCCTCATTATCCACGGCATCTTCTGTGGTCTTATCATCATGTGGAGCATTATCTGTTCTCTTCTCATCATCCGCAACATAATCTGCAGTCTTCTCACCATCCACAGCATGTTCTTATCAACATTTGCAACATCTTCTGTAATCTTCTCATCACTGGCAAAATATTTTGTTATCTTCTCATCATCCACAGCACCTCCAGATGTCTTCTCATCATCTCCAACTTTTCCATTGAGTCAGTTATTTCCGCATCTTTCAGCATCTCAATAGCCTCTGTTGATGCCACATGTCACTGGCTAGATGTTTACTTAGGTTGAACGCTAGTTCAGCCTCTCAAGCAGAGTTAGTGTGCAGCGGAAGTAAAGGACAAGCATAAAGTAAAAAGAACTAAAAAACACAACAGTAAGAGAATGTCTGATTTTATTAATAAGAGAAAGTGTGTACCACTTAGTAATTTGCAGGCTTTAAAATTCTTCTCCAACTTCCCAAAAATCTATACAAGTGAACGGGTGGCACCTTTTATAGGTATTTCCCTGTGTACAGAATTTGACTTTTTTATAAACGAAGTTCGACATGTTATGTTTTGGAGGGTTCTTTTTGGTTGGTGCAATCTATTAAGGAAGCTTTTGTTAGCGGAATTTAAATTTTTCGTTTATTCATTTACGTTTGGAATCGACCTTAATTTAATATATAACAATAGTAATAATATGACAAACATATATAACAAGTATATGTAAAGAAGTAAGCGTAAGTGCATAGTCACCCTTATAGCGTTGAATTGCAAACCTTTTTGCGTAGTTTCATAAATGTGAAACTTCAAACCTTTTTTGTGTAGTTTCATAAATGTGAAACTTCTAATTCATCTACATGAATTAGCAAATGCCAAGATTACTTCATACTTAAGAAGTTTTTCCTTAGAAAAGGATTTTTTAACTATTCAGAGAAGGAGAAACTAAAATAGACTAGAAGTAGTGTTAAAGGATAGTTAGGATAGAATTTTTTGCTACTCTTTCTCAAAAGAAAAATAGCACTTTTCACTCTTTTTTTTCACAGCAAGGAGTGCCAAATTACACACTTACAAGTGTAGACCCATTATGCAAAAGACCTCCTTTTTTAGATAAAATTCAAAAAGAAGAATTATGAGGTTAGTTAATAGGCTGCATTCAAATGCTTGTAACAGCTATGCATTAACTGTCTAACAACTTTATTTGTATTCAAATTCTATAACTTTATCATCAATTGCAGAATTCAAATACCTTCTATGGATGGGTGGATGAATGTGGACATCCACATGTTCTCATTTAATTGGCTAAGTTGGCATCTGACTCATTAGTTGACGTGGTTGTTGACATGGCCAACTAATGTATATAGAATTTTATGATGATGAGTTGGGCTTTTCTTTGGCCTCTTAAACTCTATTGTGTCTAGCCCTATAATGCAATTGGGTGGGTCAAACTCTTGGCCCATCCATTATAATTAGAGACCTGTCTGAATACATAAACATGGGCCTAAGGTATTCAAACCTTATGCTTTATTTATTTGGGCCTATTTAGATGTATCTTTATGTACTAAAATTTGAGCCTTAGCTAAATAAGTTTACCTGGGCCTAATACATCCAATGTACTATCCAATCAAACCCATAATTTATCTCATGAATTATTTAGCCAATTGTATATAAAAGTAAAAAATAATCACGCATTCGATACGCAATTTCTGTCGCAGTCCCAATATAGATTTTAATCATCTTACGTATGAGCATTTTTATCTAGTATAAATGCCTCACATATGATTTCGCCCTTTACTTTGGACTTGACTTTAAGATGTGCTAACAACCTCACAATCGTATTGCAAAGCTCCATCTGATAATTAATTACTAGTTAAACACCTTCAACTAAAATTATTGGCTTCCCACTATTCGCTAATTGTATTGTATGTGACTAACTAGGTCTACTACTAAATGATAATGAGATTATAATTTCAACTCCTTGACATTACCAACTTTTCTACACTAAGGGTAAAATTTTTAAAATACCCTTGGTTCTCATTGTTAGTTGTATGCCTTAAAATAAATGTAAAATGTGATATATTGAACTTACTTTCCTATAAAAGTGATATATTCATTTAAATAATACATTTGTATGTTTATATTTATTTGAACATATGTCCTTAATTACTTACAAAATACTCTATATTTTTGGGGTTTAAGTATATAAGTGACAGAGTTGTCTAGCACAAGTAATCTAAACTGTTTGCGATTATAGAAGTACTAAATTAGGTAGTACTACTCTGAAAAGATCACCACCTCTGTTTGTTTCCATGATTAGTGTAAGATCTAATATAGAGTAGCGATTCATTTGCTATTCAATAGGACATGTTAAGACAAATATCGTTAGCACTTAGGTTATGAGTTGGCTGAATAGTGGCGCCTAGATGAGACCACATGGTAATGTTTACTTAATATTATTGATTATTGTCTAAGATTATGGCAGTGAATATAATCCTTAGAGTTGAGATGATAGAGTTATTTTATACATATGTGGTTAGAATTTGTCACTGCTTATATGCTCATTTTAGTCGCATTCAGGTATCTGAAATATAGTGGCCCTATTTAGTTATGTATGATGGAACATGATCATTAAGATGGGATTCATTACCTAGTAGTAAACAGGGTTAAGGTCCTATACCTTTTAATTATTCTTGATGAACAAATCCTTGGCCAAGGTGTGTTGACTTAAATGGATGAAGTTTCCGATTTAAGTCATTAAGGATCAATAATGAATTTTGATAAAAGCTGTATGGTCTTACTAATAAGGGTTTGACATTTATCATGACCCTTAACAGGATCGAGATCTTCCAGTGAAGGGATTCAAGTGTATGGTAATTATGATATTAGTATACGAGAATGTGGTAACCATATTATACATTCGTTGCTAATTGGGTAGTTATAATGCATTGTGCTAGATATCAATCTTGACTTATGAGAACCAAAAATGATTTGGGAAGTTTACCTAAGGTACACAAAGATTCATTATGGTAATGTCATAGAGATTTACATTATATCTCATTGCTAAGTAGTAATAAACCTGGTAAATCACACCATATAGATTTTATCTTGGCTGTGAGTGAATTAAGTTTAGTTGATTTTTTTAACTACTAATTAATTTGAAATTTGACTTTCAAATAAATTTGCATATATGGTAGCACATTTGGAAGTCGAATTCAAGCAATAGGTGATGCCATATAATATGCATTTATAAGAATTATAAATATTAAAATTGTTATGCGGGCTATTGGACTTGATTAATTAAGAAAGTCCAAAGTGAGATTCTCAGTATGGGAGTCATTAGTATGTGGGAACATGGTGGTCTATTATGTGGCTTTTATGGAGAGCCATGATATAACTATAAGTTGATTGGTCGACACTTAATTAAGTGTCAAGCCCATAAGTTAAGCCAGCTATAGACCAAGCCCATGTAGAAGTAGAGAACTTGGTTGGGGTGGTCAATACACTTAAAGCCTTTTAGGCCTTAGGAAGATATATCATTAACTAAGGGGTTTCTAGAAGTGCTTAGTGACCACCTAAACCTTCTAGAAATGCTTTGTCACTCTCCAAGAATCAATCAAGGTGAGTGAGACAGCACCATGTGTCCTTAATCTCATTTCTTTCTCTTGAGACCAATTATACACCACTCTTCCACCTTTTAATTCTCTCACTAGTCATCTAAAAGTTATCCCAACTCATATCCTATCAACCCTCTACAGATAGGATAGCTTGGAGCTTCATTTTGGAAGTGGAAAAGAGCTTGGGATGAGGTACATAGATGACGAAATTCTATTGCACAAGCTAGATGCTCCACACTTGGAAAGCTTGAGCGATTCATACATAAACTCTCATTTGTGTAACTTTTCTAAACCCCCTATGGATGGTTTGTTTTAAATACTCGTATATGAAACTAAAGCTAAGATTTCAAGTTTTTAATCGAACCATATATGTATGTATGATTGTATTTTTTATTAGATTCATTTTCTTGCACTTCTGTTGTGCCACTCTGACAGTGGTATCAGAGCCACCCCTGGTTTTTCATATATATGCATGTTGTTTGATTATTTTTTTGATGATTTGATGCACTATTAATGTTCATTAATGAGTGTAGGAGTAAGGAGAGGCAGGCTAACATCTATGGTAGCCCGTGATATGTTCATGGTAGCCACCATGACCATGGGTTACTGTCTTGCTTTGTAAGATGGCGGTTTTGGTGGCATCCATTATTTTTTTTTTTTTTGGAAATAGGTTTTTGGTCGAGTTTAGTGTGACCAAAACTTTCGGGATGTGGCTGGGTCACAAACAGAGCCACTGGATTCATAATTGACTCGTGAACAAAAGAAAAGTTGCACAAAATCATAAGACAAAGCCCATTGGTATGCTAAAGATATGGAGAGCCTATTAGCTTTAGTTTCACATTGGTATGCCAAGGATTTTGATATACATGTCAAAGCTCGTTGAAGAGAAGAAGAAGTTAAGATGGCCCAATACCCATGGAGGCCCATAGAGTTTGACCGAGGATGCCTAATCCTTAAAGAGACTAATGGGAACATGAAGACCAAAGATTTGGCCCACATGTTATAAAGACCAACCCAATACTTTAGGCTCGAATCTCTATAGTCGGGAATATCCTTATTAGATAGCCCATGGCCATATCTTTTAATTTTTGTTTTTTATAATGTTGAATACATGCAATATATGATAGATATCCAAAATGGATGCATGTAAAAAATGAAACCTAAATAAAAACTACCTACAAAATCTTCTAGAACTAATATTAAGTTGAAAAACAATATAGTTTTGGAAAATTATATTATAGCCCTCCACTGAGGCATCAATAAAAAATGTTAACTAGTTATGTTATCGATTATGAGAACATAAGGGTGACATGATTGGTTAGTTATTTTTAGTTTAATGTAAACATAAAAATGTTTTAAACATCTAATTGTCAAGAACAGCACACGAACCTAAGATGATTAGATGGCTAAGGCTTAGTGGGTCTAACTTAACTATTTTAAAGAACCAAGAATGGCACACAAACCTGAGGATCTAAATACTAGAGGCTGAATTGATTAAACCGTGCATAGAGTGCACTAGACAATGGATGTCCGCTCATGGAATATTAATCAAACAAGAACGGTACATGAACCTAAGGGAGATTAATATGCCCATATAAACTCAACCACCCGCTAGCAGCCTAACCTAACAAAGGCTCCCGTTTCCTACCCCTGAAAGTGTAGGATTTGCCAAATTAGTGGGAGACTATATTGATTAAAAGACCATAATCATTATAGTTTTTGGTTATACATATCATAATATACTAATAATCTCATTATTTTTTATGTATGAATGTGGACATGAAATTAACAAATCTGTTTGCATGTACACTCGATGCAAACAGGCTCACACAACCTAACATTGTGGATTGGTTAAAAATCTTTTGGTTAAGTAGAATTCATAAGAAAACTTCTATTCTTAATATCACAAGATGGGATAACTAAAGACAAGGACAAAGCGGTTACAAATAAATGAAAGGTCATCCTTTGTTGGAAGGATGGATATCAAAATAGATATTGCCTCAATGCATTTGAGTGGCAATAGAGGACAAGTATTTGGAAAGATATGTCTTATTTTGCTATTTAGATTGTCTGTTTAGCGTATCAACTAATGATCCCTTAGAAGGATGGAGATAAACTTGGAGATCGGCTATGGTGCAAGAAATTACATTTAAGGCTACGGGTTTATCTCATATAACTTTTAAAGTTAAGATTCACTCATAGAGAATACCCTAAAGATCAGCCATGGTGCAAGGATTGCATTTAATGCTGTGGGTCAATCTTATATGACTTTAAAGTCAGGATTTCCTTATGGAGATTATCTTAAAAATTGGCTATGATGCATAAGTTGCATTTAAGGCTGTGGGTCTATTTCATGTGACTTTAAAGGCAGGATCATATAATAGTTGGAGATATTGTCTTTGTTTCTAGTTAAACTAGAAGAAGATCATCAAGGATCTTGTCTGCAATGTTATAGCAATAACATTATATATTTGGGCAATTTACATAATGGGCTTTTATCATTTAAAAGCCAGAAGTAAAAATATCCAAGGCATAAAAAGATTAATGCAATTATTAAATCCAACAGGATTTTAAGACAACTTTAGATTTTGGGTCATATTGCAAATGATAAGGATTAACAAATTAGAAAAGGTTTAGGAATATTAATTTCCTTCAGCGGCAAAGCCCGATCCAACTTGTAGATCTTGTCTTAAAGATAAAATGACCAAGTCCCTTTTGTTGGGTAAAGGGAAAAGGCTAAAGAAGTCTTAAACTTAATGTGTATGGGCTATTCACTACAATGGCTAAAGATAGATCGTTCTACTTTATTACCTATGATCTATTAAGGTTTGGGTATTTGTATCTGATAAGATACAAGGATGAATTTTTTAAGTGGCTCAAATAATTCAAGTTGAAATAGAAAAGCATACAGAAAGAAGTGTAAAAGCTCTTCGGTCAAATTGAAGAGGAGAATATTTAAGTACTGAGCTTGATTTGTTCTTAAAAAAAATATGATATTATATCTTAGTTGACTCCTATAGAAACACCAAAGCATAATGGCATTTCCGAAAGAAGGAATCATATCTTGTTGGATATGATATGATTGAGGATGAGTTATACGGATTTTCTTATTAGACTATGGGAAGATGTATAGCAGATAACATGCTATATTCTCAACAGAGTGATATCCAAGTTAGTTGTTACCACTCCGCATGAGTTATGGTATGGTAAGACTCCAAGTCTTAAGAGCATTAAGGTTTAGAGATGTTCAATTTATTTTGAAAGGCTGACGATTGACAAATTAGATGTATAATTCGTAAAGAAATGATTTGTGGAATATCCTTGTGGTAGTCTAGGATATTGATTTATCTTCCTGATGAACAAAGGATTATTATCGGTTGAGATGTAGTCTTTCTTGAAAAGTAATTCATTCAAGAAGACAACATCAAAAGGAAGATAAGGTTAGATGAATTATCATCCAATAGCCATCAGGATCAATTATCTCATTAGTGGACAAATGAGATGGAAATTGATTAAGTAGATGCATGAGCCTAGTCTAATAGAGGATGTCAGAGAATCTCGAAGGAATGGTAGGGTATCTCATCCTTTAAAGCGATATATTTTTCTTTATGGCATACTAGAGTTGTTCGTTCATAGAGTTAGTGATCATGTGAATAATCCTACTACAGTTGACGAAACTATGTTGATCATAGATTCTTTGAGATGGCTAGAAGCCATAAAATGAAATAGATTTGATGTATTTAAATCAGGTATGGAAACTTGTTGATCCACCCAAGAGCATAGTGCATATTGAGAGTGAGTGGATCTTCAAAAAAAGGATCTTATTGGCTATAGCAATACATTATAAATATGAGGTCTGGCATACGGATGATTTAACCGTCTTTCTTAATTAATATATTAAGGAAGACATATTCATAGACCAGTCAAAGAGTTTAGAAGCCTTGAAAAGGTTAAGAGTGTGAAGGCTTAAAAGGTCTTTTTATGGACTTAAGTAAGCTTCAAGAAGTTAGAATCTTCGTTATAATAAAGCTATAAGGAACTTTAGCTTCATCAAGAATAAAGATGAATTGTGCGTGTACAAAAGGGATAGTGGGAGCTATATCACTTTTTTATTCTTGTACATAAATGACATTCTATATATTGAAAGAGACGTCGAGGGATTCACTTTAGTAAAGGTCGAGTTGTCTGAGATTTTCTCTATAAGATACTTGGGAGAAGAAACTTATAATATCGAGATTCAGATTTATAAAAATAGATCAAAGAGATAAATATGTGTCTTTTAGAGTTTATACGTGGAAAGAATGCTGAAGAAATTTAACATGTTTGATTCTGAGTAGGGACTGTTGCATGAGAGGCATCATATCTACCTTTTTGAGATGATGTCTTCAAGACATCTGAAGAAAGGAAGAGGATGGCTAGTTTCCCTTTTGCCTCACCTTTGGTAGCTTGATGCACACTATGTTATGTACTATATTGGATATCGCATATACTGTTAGTATTATTAATAGATATTAGTCCAATTTATGACAAGAATATTAAGGAATTGTTAAGTATATCATCAAGTACCTGAAAAAGACTAAGGATATAGTCTTGGTTTATAGATAAGATGGCTTGAGACTGGATAGTTTCACTAATTCTGATTTCCAGTTAGATATAGATGATATACATTAGGGTTTGTATTCGCCTGTGATAAAAGTTGTCACACCTTGTACCAGAAATGGAACATACAAAAGTACCAAATTTTTGTTTCTTTTAATTACTAATCCCTCATTGGTCACGTTACAAGTACACAAGATATATCGTGCAACTTCATTCCAAACTTCCTAAATACTTTATTTTAAAATTAATAGAAAATCAATAACATTAGCATAATGGGTTTGGCCATCCAAAATATCCATAATGCTATGTGCCTTGTGCCATTTTAATATCACCTACATGAACTTATGAGAAAGCAATTCCTACTTATTGGATAGCTCTGATCTTAGGAACTTGAGTAGTCATTCAACTACCTTTAGTAAAACTAAATAGGTGTACCAAAACGGCAAAGTAATGTTACGGCTGTTAAATCACTTTAACAATCAAACACAAGCATAACAATATAGCACAACATATCATACCATACCATAAAACCATTCGTTCTCATCATCAATCATAACATGTCAATATTCATTCAAAGTCCATAACATCAATAATCATGCAATTATGTATGAATGATGCACAAGAGGTGACTCCTTATCATTAGTTTTGAGGGTAAACTCTCCAGAGTTAGTCATAGCCTAAATATCACAAAATGAGCTTATAACGGAGTAACCAAAGTCTATACCTAAATGGAGTTGATTCAAAGATCCACATTTATAACAAAGTTGCTATTATAGCACATTCACAAAGCGCAAGGAGTACCTAATCTGGACTTTCATATATGAATGCATGTTAAACAAATTCATGATCCTGGTATCACATCTCATTAATACGTATAATTCAGAGTCATCATTCATTTATAAAGATCACATAAATTTTCAAAATAACTTTCACTAGTCACCTAAAACTTAACCCAACCTATATCTTATCAATCCTCCATGGAAAGGGCAGCTTAGAGCTTCATTTTGGATGCAGAAAAGGGACTTGGGACGAGGTACATGGTTAGATGAAATTTTGGTGTACAAGCTGGAGGCTCTACATTTGGGGTGTTTGAGCGGCTCATACACAAACTCTAATTTGGGTAACTTTCTAAACCCCCTATGGATAGTTTGTTTTTTAAATGCTCATATATGAAACTAAGGCTGAGATTCCAAGTTTTTAACCAAACTATATATGATGTGTGAATGTATTTTTTATTAGGTTTCTTTTCTTGTACTTCCGCCACGCTAGTTCGACACTTATAAGTCATGATTAACACCTAACATAGTATGTCATGACTACCCAAGTACTAATGAATGTTATAAAGATGCAGTTACAAACATTCAAATGAACCTGATCATAATTACCATATACTCAAATCCTTTCATTTCAAGATCTCAGTTTAGCCATAACCATGGTCAATGTCAAACCTTATCGGCTTGATCATATGGTCTTATTTCGTTTTTTAATTTTTAATAAGTATAACCTAACTTAGAAACTCCTTTCTAGTTAAGTCAAGTCATCTTGGCCAAGGACTTCATTGTCAAGAACAAACAAATATTTTAGGCTCTTATCCTTGCTCACTCAAGGTAATAAATCCTCTATTGATTGATTACTTATCTCTGTACATAACTAAGGCCTCCAAAAGCCAAATGCTTATACACAGTCAACATAGATATGTAAGTAGTGATAAACTCTAGTTATCTATATATAAGCTAACCGTATAATCTCAGATTTGAGATTATATGCACTATTATGATCTAAGACAATCAATAGATGTAATTTATACATATAAATTATGACTTTTTATATTAATTTTAGTAACAAATATGCATGATTACATTGGATTAGGGATTTTTTTAATAGATTTTATTCTAATAGTTAATTTATAAGAAACAAGCTTATCTTAGCTATTATTGTGTGATTTCAGGTCCAAAATTCATGTGGAGATGAGTTTAAAAGGAATGGAGCAAAAAGAGCTTTAAAAGATAAATTTAAAGTGAAAAATAAAGTTTTGGTAGTGAACAAGATGCTCCATGGTGTGTTAAAGTAAGTTGAAATATGACCCAAACTGTGTGAAGCAAGAAAAGCAAAGAAAACTCCTTTAGAAGAAAGTACGACCATGGTTGTGTAATCCAGGTGGAAAAACAACTAAGGTCGTGTAGTGTTTAGAAAGTGTCCAAAGAATAACACGGGCTGGCTGTGTAACGCGAAATTGTAGAGATTAGTGTAAAACACAGCCAAGGCCCTGTAAATGGAGACAAAACACAAACAAGGTCGTGTAAGTGTTATTAACGT
>STGP01021796.1:0-13278 GCA_004918865.1 Caryocar brasiliense | reverse complement strand
TAAATTTATAATTAAAATAAAGTTAATAACCACAATTTCAAACTTGTGGTTAATAATAATGTCGGCTCCTTTTTCTTAAAAAATAATAATAACAATAATAATATAATAATAATAATAATAATAATAAAGTCGGTTCCGAGCCGTCGTACATAAACAGGCGCGGCATCAACTGGCTATGATATCCTATGCTTTCGGAAAAATAAAATATTTCACGAGAGTGACCGTTTATAATTTGTACTTTTTACGTAGCTCAAGCTTTCTCCCAAATCGACGCCATTTTCAGCGATCATCTTCCATTGCATTGCGTTGCATTGCACTTACCAGGAAACGAATCCTCTGGACTGGTGACCGGCTCCCTTTTTTTCTTCCGTCTCTCGTCGCCGTAAACTGGTAAAAATCTCTCTTTTCCCCAATTGCAAAACCCTAACCCTAATTTTTTGTTTTAATAATTGAATTTCAGGGTAGAGTCTTAATCTTTGGCTTCTTTTTTTCTTCAAATTAGCAGTTCTGCTTCTCGCTTTTATTGTTATAGATCTAATTTTAACGTCTGTTCTCTATGCAATCACGTAACTTTTTAAGGGTTTTGGGCCTCGTCTACTGGACAGCTCCGAACTTTTAACAAGTTCCAATCTGCTTTTGTTCATTTTGCTTGGTGACTTGTGAATGATTTGGGAATCTTTGTTGTTGCCTGCAATTGGGTCTATTTGCAGATTGTCTGAAAGAGGTGCTTAGCTTGCTAATTTGAGACTTTTTGTTTTGATTGAGCTTTGTTGCATAGATTTGAATGTCTGAAACAAATAAGAAGTGTATACATGTGCTTAGAATGCTTGAAGGACACCGATTTCGTCTATGATAAAAGTGGTTGTAAGTTGTTCAGTAGAATTTGAGTAGTGACCCAGGATATGTTGGATTTTTTGCTGATTTTTTTTGTTTATTTGCTAGTTTTTGCATGAATATCAGCTTCTGTTACTTGTCTTGTTGCATAGATAACAGGTTGAAAAGATGCCAAAGGTTAAGACAAATCGTGTGAAGTACCCAGAGGGTTGGGAATTGATTGAGCCTACTCTTCGTGAACTACAGGCAAAAATGAGGGAAGGTAGGTGTCTTCTGTGACATGTATTCTTCGTCTTCTTGATGGAATGCTGTTTTCTTGTTTCCATTTGCTGGAACTTTGTATAGCTGATGTGTGTACATGTTTTATGTCTTGGGCAGCTGAGAATGATCCTCATGATGGTAAGAGAAAATGTGAGGTTTTATGGCCTATTTTTAAGATAGCTCATCAAAAGAGCCGTTACATATTTGACCTTTACCATCGGAGGAAGGAAATATCCAAGGAATTATATGAGTTCTGTTTGGATCAAGGCTATGCTGATCGCAATCTAATTGCAAAGTGGAAGAAGGTTAGTTTCAGAACCTATTTAATTTTATTTTGCAGCTGATGATTATTCCATGCTTTAATTATTACATGCACAGGTCGGAACACATTTTGTTTTTGGTCAAGACTAAGCAACTTAGTGACCTCAATCAGAACACAGTTTTAAGAAAGTCATTATCAAAATAAAATGTCTTAATGGTTTTACCTTTGTAAATTGAATTTTTGCATCAATTGCAAATTCTTTCACTTGGTGTTCGGAGCTCCATAATCAGTCGCAGAAATTAATAATGTAACGTAACCATTGTTATAGAGGGGGATGGGGTAGAATAGATGTAAAGATGTATGATTATTCCTTGTATTATGGTTTGTAGTTCTTGTGTAACAAGAAGATGGTATGGTTTTGCAGCCAGGGTATGAACGTCTATGTTGCTTAAGATGCATGCAACCACGGGATCACAATTTTGCCACCACCTGTGTGTGCCGAGTGCCCAAGCACCTGAGGGAGGAGAAGGTCATAGAATGCGTCCATTGCGGTTGTAGAGGGTGCGCTAGTGGTGATTGACTGGTTTGTTTTCTTCACCCGCCTGTGTACTTGGTTCATGGTGATGGTGGAACAGTTGATCTGAACTTTACCATGATTTGTAATCTTCTAAAAAGCTAGCTGTTGGTATAGGTGTTGTGTCCTGTTAGGCGAGGCCTCACAAAATGCACTTGTGATTATTTAAGTAATATTTTTGTCTGAAATCCGTTGTAGTCTCAATGTCGTGCGCGTCTTAACTGGTTTTTGCTGCTTGATTTTCATCAGTCAGTGTCATGTATTTGCAAAAACTGCGAATTTCATTGGCAGTAGGTACTCTAATTTAGTATGTTGATGCAATTCTTCAAGTGTCTCTATTGATCAAAATTACAATTTCACGCTCTCTTCTGGGATGTGTTTAGGGAGAAATATCAACCATCTGTTGGTCTGCCCTAGTATGTAATTACTGCCTTTCTGTAATATTCTCTAGTATTCGAAAGTTAAGTTCTAATTAATTTAGAATCGAATTGCGTTAGATATTAAATGAATATAATTTTTTTTATTTATAAGGGTCGACTTAAAATTTTACTTAAAAATTACTATATTTTTTTTTATTCAGTTTAATTAAATATTAGTAAAGTCCATGACATTGGATGAGTTTACTCAACGTGAAAGAAAGCACGCGGTAAGTCTTGCAAAACGGTGGGAAGTTCCAAGGATTTCTATTTCTTATTAGAGGATCGTTGAGTTGGCCGTTCATGGAAGACTAGTAATATCAGGTGCAGCATGGATATTGGTGTGATGAGACCAGACGCATCTTTATGGCATTAACACGTAGATGTCATGAGTGGTGCCTTTGGTATTTTCTCTAATCTTCGGCGTGTTAACATTTTTGTGAAGTGTCTGCGCTCTCGCTAATTCAATCAATAAGATGGTTGGCATAGATTTGCGGTAGCATTCAAATTCCTTTGCGCAATCTAAACAGGTTTTCTTCCAAAGATGGAAGAAAAATACCATTTCAAATTTAACATAAACTACTGTTCCTTTTTCTTTCTCAATCGCACCTTTGGAATTTAACATGGATACTCGAGATCCCTCGTCACTTCTGCACGGTTGTAAAGTTTTTATTGGACATAAAATATGTACAGATTTCTTAAGTACGAAGAAAATGTGCCTATTCTGGACTCGGGTTATACAATCTTCGACAACTCGTTGGCCATTTTTAGACCAATGTTTAGTGGGGTTGGGGTCTTGTCTTTGTGTATTACTATTATGTTCCAAGGCATTGGATATCAAGTTGGGTGATGTATAATAGATGATCCCATTTTCTCGGTATTGCTCCCTTTAAATGAAGACGTGTTTCTCGTAATGGAATTATAATTGGGTGTTTTGTATTATCCATCAGGATTACTTTCACTAATGGGTTTGTTCTGTACAGTGAAATAACACTAAATTCATTCTTCAATTTAAAGAACTGTCCAGTCTCTTTCTAATTTCTGTGAGGTATTTCATAGAGCTGGACTAAAATATGAGGCGTAGATTTATAGAGCCCGTTAACTTTCTAATTCTAAATCTTTTACTTGAATTTGGACCTCTTTCAGATAGAATTTGTCAATCTTCTTTTTCACTTAAAGCAATGGGGACTGTCCACATCAATTTGAACAGTTTGATCTTGCTATCAATGTGACTGGTGTGTTAATTTTCTTTGAACTGCTTTCTCAATCATCAAAATTCTACTGACCCAATTTTGAATCGGCTTCAATGATTTACAATTTATGAAACCTACGAAAAGAATTAGAGACAAGCATCAACGTGATCATTTTATCTCTTTTAACTTCTTCTTGGTGAGACATTTTTCGCTTTCATCTAATGATGTCTGTCGGGCACACTTCTTCAGGATATCAAAACTTCAGAATCTTGTTTTCGTAGTAGCAAACACGAAGTAAAGCCATGTATCCTTCGTCTTTTTCCTAAGTTATAAATTTCAATATTTTGTTTTTCCTTCAATTTTTTCATGTGAACATTGATCAATATTACAATATTTGCACTCTTGAACCCAAAAAAAAATAAAAATGACGATGTTCAAAAACTAAAAAGAACATGAAAACATGACCACAGGTGTGACACACCAAATCGGATTCTTTCACAGGTATCAGCAATCACTACTGTTCTGGATTAACAAGATTTTTAATATTGGTAGGTATACTTCTTATGTTACAGCCCTAATTATGGTGCGTGTTTAAGACTCGGAATAAAATGTGATTTTATTGCAGCTTCTCCAGACCTAAGAGAAATGCAGGCCCCGATTGACTGGGCACCAACCAACAACACCCAAAAGCTGCATGGCACGTTCTCCCCAACTGGCAGTGCACAAGTTCTCATGGTGACGCCCAAAAAAAGAAACCTTGATATTGCATTCACATCTTCAAGATTTGAAGCTGGTTTTTGAATTCATAAAAAGAATTTAGTATTTAAAGATATTCTGCTGTTTAGTTCTTATTGAAAAAGTAAATGAATTATATCTTAAACATTTTAATATGTTAATAAAATAGCTCTTATTGTTTTTAAATCTTTTTTAATATTGTATATTATAAAATACATGGAGACAATAAATTGTATTGTCCAAATTATTTTATTTTTAATGCACGAATATATGTACAATAAAATAAATATTATTTAAAAAAATATTAGAGATGAATAATGTAACAATTGATAATTTTGAAATCTCTTAATTATATCATTAGCAATATTTATAATTATGAAGAATATTTTGTTGATATGATAATATTTGAAAGGATATTACCATATCTTTAACATTGCTCCGCAAACTCAAAGTAGATGTATGAAAAATCATTCAAATGTAAAACAAACATCAGTGAACTGACTAGATGAATTTCACTTTGTGAGTGAAAAATGCAGAAGACAATAAAGTAAAGCTGTCATCTGGTGAAATAAGGTCGGTGATGAGTTTGATGCAAAAAGCGAAATAGGATTGTCAATGTGAGATTAACCTTAATAATAAAATTAGTATATTACAGGCATTAATATCGAAATAAAAATGTTACCAGAAACATATTTATCTAGAAAGGCTTTGATATCTTATTAGAAAAAATAAGAGAGGAAAAATTGTATATTATATACATAAAAAGATATATTATGTATGAAAATATTATAAGAGATATTACGACAATTAATAGTAATACTAGTAGACTCTTAATTATAGCAATCATATTATGATTTACTTTTTCATAATTATAAATATTGTAAAGAATATTTTGCAGATATGATCTAAGAGGATAACAAGAACAAAATTGCAAATATTCTAAATTCTGGAGATCAAATATAGAATATTATGGATGACAAAATTAATTTATTAGCTCAAAAGTTTGGAGACCAAATTACAAAGATGATATAATACAATAAATTTTAGAAAAAAAATTGCAATTATTTTAAAAAAGAAACCAATGTCGAATCTGTTGGGTGGGCTTCCCTCCTATATAGAGGATAGCCTACAAATATTATTGGCCCGAATAATTATGTTTGTAAAAGTTTAGAATATTTGTTTAGGCTTAATATTATATTAAAGAAAAGAAAAAAAATAAGGTAAAAAAAGGACCCCACGTTTTTTATGTATGAGATATAAAAAGATGGCCTTGGAAAATAGAATAGAGGAGGCAACAAAAGAGATGTTATGCAGCCACAAGAAGAAAAATAGAAAAGAAAAGAGGAGAGAGAAGAAAAAAAGGAAAAAGGAAAAATTTAGGACAACTTCTTCAAGTTAACAATTATGTGGTAAAATGTCGTCAGATCAAGCTGAGATTTTACAGGCGTATTGAGTACTTATATATTTAGTTGAGATTGTATTTGGAGTTCTCTAACTCTGTATTTTGTATAGATCAGTTTAGGATCTATTTTCGGTGAGATTTTTCTACCTTCTCTTCTTGTTTGGTTTTCACTAGTGTTTGTGATGGTCATAAATATGTCTGTATGTCAAGAATATGTTATTCTTGATGTTTGTTGATGTATTGATCTTTAGTTTGTGACTGGAGAGGATATTGGTATATTATTGACTGGTTATTAGTGAAGTTTGGAAGTTAACTTTGGTCTCGTAGTATTTTTTCCTCAATTTTTGGGGTTTTTACGTGAAATCTAGTATTCTTATTTTTATGTGGTTATTGTGTTTTATGGTTTGTTTGCCTAACTGTGTTGACAATTTTATTAACGCTTAATCTGATTTGGGAAAAATTTTTTAAGGTTAATTAACCGTTTTTGCTTGTATTTTGTCGTACCATATTTACAGTTTTCCCAACAAGTGGTATCAGAGTTGTGGTTATGTAGCTTAGTTTTGTGAATATGGAGGTTAACACTAATAGAATGATTAGTTTCAATGGCAGTAATTATCATATGTGGAAGGGAAAGATGAAAGATCTCCTTTATTGTAATAACTAACATACACCTATATTAAGTATATTAGTAAAGTTGGAAGATAAAATTGTTGATGATTGGAAACTGTTAAATAGACAGGTTTGTGTATATATTAGACAGTAGGTTAATAATAATGATCATAATCACATGTTGGATGAGAATGATGCATATGCACTTTGGTGTAAGCTAGATAAGTTTATGCTCGGAAGACAAAAGGAAACAAGTTATACTTGATTAAGAAACTTATAAGTTTGAAGTACATAGATAGTTTTTCTAATACTGATCATTTGAATAGAATGTAGAGTATTGTAAATCAGCTAGCCTCTATAAATATCACTTTTGAAGATGAAGTGTAGGTATTATGGCTTATCGATACTTTTCCTGACAGTCGAGAGACTTTTAGAGTCTCAGTTATTAATTCAGCTCCTGAGAGTGTTGTGTTTATGAGTTTAGTAAAGAGTAACATGTTGAATGAGGTGATAAGAGGAACGATAGTTGGTTCATATTCTTCACATGCAGAAGTCCTTGTTACGGAAAGCAAGAGGAGAAGTAATAGTAGAGGTCTGAATTATCAGAATAAGTTTGGACGCAAGTCTAGACTGAAGAAAAACTTTGAGTGTTACCATTATGGAATGAAAGGCCACGTCAAAAAGTATTGCAGGAAATTAAAGAAAGAGCAAAGATAAGAGCAGAAAAGAGACAAAAGGAATAGAGGTGAAAAAGACAAAGTCAACACAGTTCAGAAGACTGTACTTTCGTTTGTAAATGGAATGAGATCAATCTTGCTGCTAATAAGTTTAATTGGGTAATTGATAGTGGCTCTTCTATATATGTCACTTCCAAGAGAGAACTTTTTTCTTTTTATACTTCAGGTAACTTTGGTGTTGTGCATATGGGAAATGATGGTGTTACTCAAGTTATTAGTGTTGGAGATATGTATGTAGAGACCAATAATGGAACCAAGTTATTGCTGAAGAATATAAAGCATGTTCCAGGTATTAGACTAAATTTAATTTAAGTAGGAAGACTTGACGAATAAGGGTATGTCAGTATTTTCAGTAATAGTTTATGGAAGCACAAAAATGGAGTTTTGGTTATTGCTCAAGGCAGGAAGGTGTCTAGTCTCTATTTGATGTAGGCTGGATATTCTGGAGATATTATTAATGTAGTCATAGATGATATAACTATAGATTTATGGTATAGACAACTTAATCATATAAGTCAAAAAGGGTTATATGCTTTGATTAGAAACAACTATCTTCTATATATGAAAAATTCCTGTTTGAAATTTTATGTTGATTGTTTTGTGGAAAAGTAGAGCAGAGTTCCATTCAGAACTGCTCCTTCACACAAAAAGTTTGAGATTCTTGAATTTGTGCATTCATACTTGTTTGGTCTAATGAAGACTCAAACAATTGGTAATGCCTTATATTTGTTTACTTTCATCGATGATCTTTCTAGAAAAGTGTAGGCATACATCTTAAAGGCAAAAAATCAGGTGGTAGATATCTTTAAGCAGTTTCATGTTAATGTTGAAAGAGAAATAGGAAAAAAGCTGAAATGTATCCGGATAGATAATGGAGGTAAATATTCAAGTGCATTTGATGAGTATTACAGAGCATTAGGTATTCAACATCAGAGGACTCCTTCGAAGACTCTGTAACTCAATGGCTTAGCAGAGAGAATGAATAGAATTCTTGTGGAGAGAGTGATATGCATACTATCACATGCGAAGTTCCCTAACTCATATTAGGGTAAGGCTTTAAATACTATTGCCTATATTTTTAATCTATCTCATTGCATTCCTTTGCAGTATAAAGTGCCGCAAAAAGTTTGGCGTGAGAAAGATATTTCTCATAAGCACCTGAGGATATTTGGTTGCTAAGCCTTTGTTTATGTTTTGAAAGACGAGAGGTCAAAACTTGATTCTAAGACCAGACAGTGTATTTTTATTAGTTATAGGAAAGATGATCTCAGTTATAGGCCTTATGAGCCTATTGAAAAGAAACTGGTTAGAAGTCGAGATGTTGTGTTCTTAAAAAATTAGACAATAAAAGATGCTGACAAGCTAGTTGAAAAGATAAAGCCATAGGAAGATGATTATGACTTGGATTTGGTTCCTTCTATTGCAGAATCTAGTCATGGTATTGGTGAAGCCCAAAATAATATAGTAGATATAGATGCTCCCACGATTAATGATGAGGTAGTTGAGCATGATAATTCGAATGTTGTAGAATCTTCAGAATCTGCTGGCACAATTGAGATTTCGTTGAGAAGATCTAGTAGGATAAGACAACCATCAAGTAGATATTCTCCAAATGAATATGTGATACTTATCAATAAGAAACATAATATTTGCTGCAGGGTTGCCGGTATGATGAACTTCTCTATATAGTCATGAGGGGGAGATTTGTTGGGTGGGTTTTCCTCTTATATACAGGATGACCCACAAATATTATTAATCTAAATAATTATGTTTGTAAAAGTTTAGCATTTTTATTTAGGCCCAATTTTGTATTAAAGAAAAGAAAAAAAAATTGGATAAAGAAAGGACCCCCCGTTTTGTATGTGTGAGATATAAAAAGGTGGCCTTGGAAAATAGAATAGAAGAGGCAATAAAAGAGACACGGCGTAGCCACAAGAAGAAAAATAAAAAAGAAAAAGGAGAGAAGAAAAAAAAAGAAAAAGGGATAAATCAGGTTAATTTCTTCAAGTTAATGATCGTGTGGTGAGATATCGTTGGAACAAGTTGAGATTTTATAGGTGTGTTGAGAACTTATATATATCCAACTTTTGTCTAGTTGAGGTCGTGTTTAGAGTTCTCCAACTCTCTATTTCGTATATACCAGTTTAAAGTTTATTTTCGGTGAGATTTTTTTAACTTCCCTTCTTTTTTGGTTTTCACTAATATTGGTGATGGTCATGAATATGTTTGTGTGTCAAGAATATATTATTCTTGATATTTGTTGATATATTGATATATAGTTTGTGATTGGAAATGATATTGATATATTTTTAGCTGATTATTAATAGAATTTTGAAGTGAACTTTGATCTTGTGATTTTTTCCTCAATTTTTAGAATTTTTACGTAAAATCTAGTATTCTTATTTTTATATAATTACTGTATTATGTAGTTCATTTGTCTAACTATGTTGACAATTTTATTAATATTTAATCTAATTTAATTTTTTTAATTATTTTTATTCATATTTTGTCATATCATATTCACAATTTTCTCTACCATCTTCCAAGCTGTACCATAATGAATCTAAAGAAAATTTCAAAATTTCAAGTCCAGAATTGCTCAATTCAAAGCTTTTACAAAATTAATTAACATAAAAAATTTATTCAAAATGTTAGAAATATTCGTATATTTTTTATTTATTTAAATTATCTATAATTATAGAGAATATTATCTTATTTTTTCAAATATAAATTAAGCAATAGTAATTATGGTTATGAATAGTCTTTTCTAATATAATATAGTAGTTTTATCTATATAAAGACAATTTATGTATAATTAGTTATATATAGCCAAATAATAAAATCTCTCTTTTCTTCTGTTCTCTCAAAATCTAACATGGTATTAGAGTCTTACTGGATACAATCTTGAAGACTTCGATAAGGCTTGCTGGAAAATCTTTTCTAGTAAGGTGGAAGCCAGCGAAGCAAAAATTTATTACTTCTATCTATCTGTTTTTTTATTTTTTGTAGGTTATTGCTCGTTTATTTTCCAGTTCAGCTCTTCCTCAGTTTAAAGTTCTTGCCCGGGACATTAATGATGGTGCCACCCGTTTTGCTCTGCTTTTATCTAGAGCTCTCTCTCTTACTCTACTTCAATCCAGAGCCCCTCTGTCTCCATTCAGAATTTTTTCTCTTGTAATGTCACGTCTCGACATTACCGCTCGGGACATTTATGGTGGTGTCACTGGTTCTGCTTTGCTTCCATCCAGAGCTCTCTCTTGCTTTGCTTCCATCTAGAGCTCTCTCTTGCTCTGTTTCCATCCAGAGCCCTTTTTTGTAATGTCCTGTCTCGACGTTACCACCCGGGACATTTATATTGGTGCATCTGGTTTCGCTCTGATTCCATCTAGAGTTCACTTTAGTAACGCCTTACATTGACATTACTGCTCAGGACATGCATATTGATGTCACCAGTTTTGCTCTGCTTCTATTAGAGTCCTCTCTTTGACAAAATGATTATGCTGATTTCAGTTTCAAAATCAAGTTTGTATTTATAATTCTTTTTTAATTTTGCAGAAAGGTGTTAAAAATATTTATATATTTTTTATTTATTTAAATTATCTATAATTATAAATAAATAATATTATTTATTTAAATATAAATTAAACAATAATAATTATAATTATAAATAATTTTTTTAATATAATATAATAATTCTTTTTATATAAAAATAATTTATATATAATTAATAATATATAACTAAATAATAAAATCTCATTTTCTTTTTCTTTTCTTAAAATCTAACACAAAAAACAGTGTTCTATATTTATCAGTGGCAACTGGCTAGAGAAAAGTGTCTGAATTTTGTACAGTGCGTACCAATATCCGTACAAGCCTGACCCGAAATCGACATTTTTTGTGAAGAAGGAGACAACTTGGTGAAGGTCAACTGGTCAGATTTAGAAGATTGGTTCATTTCGCTTGTCGCTTTCGTCTGTTTCTCATACACAGACGTTGACACTTGCTCAACTTCGTATGACAGAATCACCCCACTATCGTTGTCCATTAAATGATCTTCCTCGAATGTTGTAGCCTGGTATGGTATGGTATCAGTAAAGCAACTGGCTCCGACAAGGAGAAATGAACATGTCCTGAGTTGGCAGCGCAGCTGAATGGGCAGCGGCAAAGTTGGTCTTTAATTGATGAAAGATGATTTTGTTTGTTTTTCTTTTTTCTTTTTTGAAAAATTTTTTTTATAAGAATTATTTATTAAATTAGAAGTATCAATTTTTAATAAATACGTATTTTGATAAAACTAAAGGTTGGCTTTTTAAAAGTTATTCATATACTACTTTTTTAATCAAAAGTAAAATTATTAACCACATACCATTTTATCAAGCAAATTTCAAAAAACCATTTTAACTGCTATTTTAATAATTAAAATAATTTTAAAATTTTTTTCTATATAATTTTTTTTACAATCATACTTCTTTTAGTATTGTCTACCAACGGGCTAAAATCTAATTTATCAAGTAAAGCATGAAATGCTACGGGTCTAATTTTTTTTTTCTGTCAAATAAATAAAAGTATATAAATAAATTTTAATTAATTAATTAAAAATTATTTATATTTTATAATTATTTTTTGTGAATTTTTATATTTTAATAACGTTAAATAGTTTTTTTATTTTTAATATTATTAAATACATATTTTTTTCATAAAAATAATTAAACAATCATTTATGAAAATATATTTTTCACTATTTTTATTAATTAATTAAAACAATCAATTAACTAAATAATAAAAATTAATTTTATTTTATAATTGTTGTTTGCTAGTTTTCATTTTTCGATGTTACTAAATAATTTTTTTTTTCATTCTCAATACTATCAATGTCAATATAGATAGTTAAACAATTATTTATTAAAATATCACAATTTTTTACTATTTTTATTGTAAAAAATATCCTCTCCACGATATCCTTGCAATTAGTAAAACCATAACTAATTCTAAAAATACGTAGACTGATGAATAAAACACATTCTTTTTTACTCAATTAACTTTAAAATATAAAAAAATTTTACATAGAAAAATTTAACATATAAAATAAAGACAATTCAAAATCTATTTGTTTCACTCATATTTTAACTATTAATTATTATTTTAACTTTTTAAAATATAGTTATTACTTTTTTAAAATATAAAAAAATTTTAAAATATAAAATAAGGATAATTCAATATCTATTTTTTATTATTTTTTTAAAAAATTTCTTCAATATAATTTTAAAGTTATGATTAAAACTCAATTTTTAATTAAAAATTAAAAATTTAAATATATTTAATTTTTAAAAGAGTAAAAGTGAAAGTACAATAAAAATATTGAAATTAAAAAATATTAAAGTTAAAATCTTAAAGATTAATAAAAAAACTTAAAAAAATAACAAAATTAGGGATATAGAGAGGACGCTGGGGCTATGACACCCCTTCCCCCCCAACCTTTGTCGTTGGATAAAAGGTGTTGGATCGCATTCTCGTCGATAGAGGAAGTTAGCGATTTCCAAAAGTTTGCTTAGAAACGGATATTTCTGTCCACTACAAATTGTTAGCTAGAAAACACTTTGTGTTCTTTTTGTGTTTTTCATTTTCTTTCTAGAAGGCGTAATAAAAGTTGAACGCGTAGTCAATACTTTGGTGGTTGAAGGAAAAGGTGGTCGTGCGCTTTTAAGGAAAGGAGAAGGGGGCTGTTGATGGGACATAAATAAGACATGCATGTACATGTATTGAATTCTTGAATATAAGTAAATACATGCAATCAGTAAAATGTATTTAAAGGATCTCTGTATTCTGCATAGGTCACATGAAAAATAAAAGTAATTTTATTATAAAAAATATAATATTCTCAGAAAGGGATAAGAATTACTTACCAAGAAAAATACAATTACTTAGATTTTTTCAAAAAAGAAAAAAATAAACAATCTCTAATTGCCTTCCGTGCGCAAGTACATGAGTGACAACATAAATAAACGAAGCAGATCACCGCCACATTAGATGGAACGCGTTTATCCTTGAACGGCGAATGCAACGTGGCAGTGATTGGTGGGAACCCCTTTTGCCACGGTAAAGTCAAATAAAATCCATAGGCATGTGCGGCGCTCTCACTAGTTAAAAAGCCGGCGAAACACGTGGCAGCCAGCCAAATGCTGTTCTAGAAGAAAGCCGCAATAATTTTTTAAACAATTTTTAGTGCCAAATGTAGTAATACTGAGTGGAATCCAA
>STGP01021674.1:376-11084 GCA_004918865.1 Caryocar brasiliense | reverse complement strand
AATAAATTATTTAAAATATTAAGTAATTTCAAAAAATTGAGAAAAAATTTTAGCAAAAATTTTTAGCAAATTTCAAGCTCATTCTTGAACTAATTGAGACTCAATAAGAGGTATTTAAATTTTGAATAATGATAGATTCACATAATAAGTATAAAATATTAATATTAAATTACATACTTATTCAAAAATTATGAAATGAATTAAAATAACAAACATATTTTTAAAGTCTCATAACCCAAAATAAATAATTGAGAATTTTTAGTTTATTTTAAAATACCGATTTTGATTCTCTTCCTTACGTATTATTGTATAAAAATATGGAGATAGTGCACATAATAAAGATGAGAAGGCAGAATCTAACTGGACTATTGATAAAAGTGAGACATGTGGATTGGATGACAACCTTAAAACTTCTTAAGGTCTAGGAGATGGACCCAAGTCACAGCCTCATTCAACTTATTAATTTCATAAACTAAAAAATCAAATAGATTATCTATTAGGGGACCAAGATTAGCTGAAAAAATTAAAAGTCAATTACTAGTAAAAACTTTACCTTCACATTGGATGGATATTTTGAATGATCTAAAGGAGGGAAGTAACAAGATTAAAACTTTGATAAGCTAGTATGAACTCTTAAGATGGAATGGCACCAGAACGTTAGTAAGAATATTGAAAAGACCAATTTTATTATATGAACCAAAATGGATGTTTTCAAACTGCAAATTTTGTGGCAAAAGAGAAGCATGTAAGGAATCCAAACTTTTATAAGTCAAATTCTAGATTTAACATGTTTCTAAAGATTGACTTTATATGCACTACAAAAGAAACCAATGAAAAGAATAAAGAAATCACTTAGAGATTAATAAAAAGAATACTACTTAAGGGATTATGTGGCTGCACAAAATAGGAAATAGAATTTCTAAGGATGGTACACGTGGATTCAATACTCTATATAGTTATATTGGGAGTGATCCATAAGGAGTATAAGACATTTAAGAATTTTTTTTTAATAAAATATCTTGCATGTAAGTTAGTAGTTTCTACTTATTAATTGAACATGATTTAACGTAATTTTTTGTATATTTGCATCTTTTTGTTGAATAAAATATAATAACATTTGTTTGTTATATTATGAATGATATGTTAATAATTGAATTCATGTTGAACCTTTTTTTATGAACATGCATATACTAAGTGCGAGTTTGATAATTAAACTTAATATATTTTTTGAGTTATAAGATTTGTATAATGATTCTAAGTCTTAAGATAATTAAACTTTAAGGTAATAGATGAAAATTGAGAATGTTATGATTTTTTATTCAATACTTATTGTTTACTTGATCATAAATTTAGTATACATTTGTAGGATGAATTATATAACATGCTTAGGCATTAATTAAGAATGTCTTTTTATTATAGTCTATAACATCTAAGACCATAATTACTAACTTAAATAAGGGTAAAAGGTTGGATGGTGACAATTATTACATTTTGTACTAAAAGATTCATTATGTTCTTGAGAAACAAGAGGTACTGGAAGTCATTAACCATGTTATATTTAACCTAGGAGAGGGAAGCTCTGCTCGGCATAGAAGAAATCATGAAACTTATAAAATATAGAAAGAAAAAGATGGTATTACTAGAGGCATTCTTATAAGTTTTGTGGTAGATGATCTCATATGTGACTTTGAGTTATGCCCTACTAACCATGATATGTAGGATATCTAAGAGAGAATTATGATGGCACAACTATGACAAAGTGATATATGTATTTTATACACTAATTATAAGGCCATTTTGCATAGTTTTTATTGGTAATTATACATGATTCTAAGTAGCTTTTAAAGGATTTTGTTCTTATAGTTTATTGATATGAAAAGAGCTTATTTTAGCTAATTTTTATACATTTTAGGTTCTTAAATCCAAGTGGAATAAAGTGAAGAAGATATGAAGTAAAAAGGATATGAAATGATTAAGAAAGACCAATTTAGGAGCTTAACACGCCCTAGGCATGTAACTGAAGACCAAAAAGCGGTATTTTCTAATAAGTTCGAGAAAAAATAAACAAGAAAAGTTAGTAAAAAACACAGGCTATTCGTGTTATAAAACGCAGTCGTATAATTTAGGAAACGGGTGTGTAAGTCAAAACATGGCATGTCATTTTGGCAGAAGCTCCAGAGAGAAAAAAATGGGCAAGCCATGTTATTTATAGCCAAAAACAACTAGGATATGTTTGCTATTTTATACGATTAAAGAGAAAAGAAGAAATATGGCCAAACCATGTAATTTAAGGGGGAAAACACGTGCATACTATTTTTCAAGAAAAATAGGATTTTTTATTCTAAAAATAGCCATTCACTTTAGAAACAAATGTAGGCTGACCTTGTGCTTAAAACTCACGACTCTAACTCTAAGAAAAAGCCTCCAAGAGATCAAAACTTCAATCCAAAAGAAGATTTTAGGATTGAATGAAGACAAGATCAATCATAGAGAAAAATTCCTAATCTTTCTTTGTGTTATTCTTTTGTTTTCTAGATTTAGATTAGTTCTAGGCGCATGATTGATCTATTATTAGATACAATTAATATTTTTGTTATAGATTTTCATCTTATAGATGCTTAATTAATTATTTTTAAGAGTTTTGATGTAGCTTGTTATTAATTTAGTTTATTTTTATTCGTTTTATATTTCTTCAATATTATAGTTATCTATTGTTATGCTTAATGCTTTAAACCTTACAAGTTATTTGAAAGATCTAGTTATTAGTCAAACTGGAAGGAAAAGTTAATAACTAACCAATAACAATAGACTCCATAGGAATATTAACTAGACTAGAAAGAAAAGTTTGACATATGGGGAGTTTCTACGCTTAAAAGAACAATAGATCTTAATAAATTGATTATAATGACTTATAATTATTGTCATGCGAGGTTATAATAGCTATAGTTGATATATTGACTACACTATCGGAAGAGTGTAGTTAATGCATAAGATTGTTACTTGCAATACTTGATTAAATTGATTGTCATGCAAATAAATTAAACTAGGTTGATTTAAGTGAAATCAAATTTTTTTATTAATAATCAGATTGTTCTTTGGTAAACTAGTTTTTCTTAATAAGATTTTATTTTGTTTTGTTTGTTTAAATGAAAGTTACTAATTAGATAGTCAAAAAAATAATAGGATAGGCATAGATTTTTTTGGTAGTTAGTCATAAACCTTGTGGGAGAAATAATTTTATTTATTACTTCAATAGGCTATACGCTTGCAGACGTATCAAGTTTTTGGTGCCATTGCCAGGGACTGGTGCGTTAATATTAAAAATAGTTTGTCATATTATTAGTTTAGATAATTTTTATTTTATTCTTTGTTATTTAAATTTTCTACTTGATTTATTCTATTTTTGTCTTTCATTGTGGCAGGCTATCCTTCGTATGAGGGGGATGGGATGGAATAATTATCAATGGTCCAACAGAAGCCAAAAACTAGCCGAGATGTTTTTGGATGATGCATGGAATAATTATTTAAGATTGAGTCTTTCAAATTATAATAGGTATAATAGAGGTTACCCTAGTATCCAATACCAAAATTATATGCAGAAACCTTCTATAGTACCTAAGGCAGATTGTAAACATGATCTATCAGGGGTACTTATTGTTGAGCTTAAGTTAAGGATCAATAGTATAAGTAATAACATTTTGGGATTGGTTTATTCTAGAAATAATCAGTGTAGGAGAGGATACCAGTAGATGCATATGTCGACACCTTCCATCATACCAAGAGCATATGTACAAACTAACCTAAAGGATAGTAGGCAAAAGTGAGTTGAGGTTTTATGATCATATACAAAAATTTTGAAGGCATACAAATAATAAAACAACCCCTTAAATAATCAATCAGCCTTTAATTAGATTATTTAATATTCATAATCAGTTTTATCACATAGAAAAGAGAAGGTTCAAGAATTATCTCAAAAGATTTGATAATTGTTTATGAGCTCCTCAAGTGTGAAGTCTCTAGATTGTCCATGCAAACAAACTTAGTTAAGAATTACCCTTCTTGATAGCCCTTTGTATCTCCCAGGAAAAAGGTTTGTTTTAAACTATCCTAGGGAAGAAAGACTAAGACTACTAAGGTTTATTTTGGTGTAGAGATTTTGGAAACATTAAAGAGCTAAATTTTCTTACTTGGTAAGGGTCTCTTACTCTTAAAACTTTTTTATATAAAATTTCAGTCCCTTAGTCTCTATATATAACCCCAAAAAAGTTTCTAGTAAAATTAGGAAAACTAAATTTCCTATTTAGATTGATCAATCAAAATAAGAGGTCTTTTATGGATTGGGCCTAATCTTTTAATTAAGCCTTAATGGGCTTATATTAATAAGTAAGCCCATCGATCAAGTGAGCCCATTAATTAATATATTAGACCTTGGCCTAATATCTTAAGTTATAATCCTTAATTAAAAGATAATCCTCTTACAATTAAGATTCCATAAAGATCTTTCTAAATTAGGACTTTCCTAATTTATACTTTCATAATTCACATAAACCATTCCTTTATTTATATCTTGTATAAATAGAAGCTTATATATAATATTTTATACCAACAGTTTGAATTGAGCTTCAAGATGTGCTTTGTAACCTTGCAACCAAAATGCAAGCCCATTTCATGAATTAATTTTTATTAAATGTTTTAATCAAAATAATTCTTTCTTAACTTTCATTAGTTCTCTTGCATGTGACTAACAAGGTTCACTACTAATTGGCAATAAGATTATAGTGTCTACTCTTTGACATTACCAGAAATAATCTTTTAGTACCTCACGTAAAATTTCCAAAATGCCCTTAACTCCTATAAGTCAAAATTGATGTTTAGGACAATGTGTTATGACTATCCAAGTAATAATGAATGTATTAAAACAATTATTACGTCGTAATAAACCATAACCATAATTATTATGCACTTGAATCCCTTCATTAGAAGATCCAAATCTAGCCAGGGTCATAGTTTATGTTAAACCCTATAAGCGAGATCATATGGTTCTATCCAAATTCCAATTCTTGAATAGTGTAAAATAACTAGAAACTCTTTTCTATTTATATCACATTACTTTGTCCAAGAACTTGACTATCAAGAATAACAAAAAATCATAGGACCTTCTCCTCTTTTACTCAAGTGAATGAATCCCATCTTAGATGAACACCTATCTAAGTACATAATCAATTCTCCAAAAGCCAGATATCCATACATGATTACACAAACATATAAGCAGTGGTAAACTCGAATTAACTATGCATGAGATAATTTAGTCACCCTAGATCTAAGGATTATATGCACCACTATGATTTTTGACGATGATCAATGACATTAAGTAAATTACTATGAAATCATTATCTAAATGCCACGTTTGACCTGCCCATCACCTAAGTGCCTACTATGTTTATCTTGACATATAATTTCAAATAGTATGAGACTCACTATTCCATTTTTATTTGTATCACATATTAAATTCTATTAAAGTTTCTTGATGTAACTTAACATAAACTTAATTTTATTTGATTTGTTTTTAACTTTCTTCATTATTATAGTTGTTTATTATTGATTATTAATGCTTCTAATACCTGCGGGTTCTTTACATGATCTAGTTATAGTGAATATATAAAGGACACATTATTAATTGATCAGGCAATAAACTTTGTATGAATAATAAGAAGAATAAAAGAATAAGTTTTGACCTATAGGAAATTCAGGTAATATAATAATATTATCTTAAATAAGTGATAGATAACCAAGAACTTAATGAATTGACTATAATTGATTACAACTATTGTTATGTGAGGTTGTAATGAACTATAATTGATAACTTTGTTGTTTTATCGAAAGAGGACAGCGAATAGATATAGCTTATTCTTTCCTGTAATAGATGATTAAATATGATTGCCTTACGAATTGAATTAATTTAGGTGAAGTCAAGAATACCCTAAACTCATTTTGATTACTTCTCTATTTGTAAATTTTAGTTTTATTAATTCGCTTACATTGATGAGTTAATTAAGTCCTTCAAATTAGTAGTCTAAATAATGGTAGGATAGTACAAACTTCTAGTAGTTAGACATAATTTTTATGGGATTACACTCTACTTATTTTATATTACTTATATCAATTTCATACACTTGCGAAACTCGTGCCAAGTTTTTGACACTGTTACCTAGGATTGGTGTACTAATATTAGAAGTAGTAATCTTATTATTAGTTTAGACAGTTTTTATTTGCTTTGATTTTATTTTTTTCATTGTTTTGTAGGTGTATGCGACGCTCGTAAAGTGTTGATTTGTTGCCTTTTGACTCTAAAATTGATCAAACTTACAGAAGGTGACTCAAGAAAGTGAAAAATGAAATCCAACAAGAAGACCATGATACAACAATGGCTGATCGGAACATCACTGGAGGAGGCAATGCCGAGGCTAAAAATATAAGGGCATTGCAAGAATTCGCAACTCCATCCATCAATGGCACTACTACAAGCATCACTAGGTTAGCAGTACAAGCAAATAACTTCAAGATCAAACCTTCAGTTATCTAAATGATCTGAACTTCTGTCCAATTTGGAGGCTCCATAATGATGATCCCAACGCACACATTGCCAACTTCCTACAAATTTGCGACACCTTCAAATTCAATAGGACATCTGAAGAAGCAATCAGGTTACGTTTATTTTCCTTTTCTTTACGTGATAAAGATAAAAGCTAGTTGTAATCTTTGCCTGAAAAGTTAACTACAACATGGAATGATTTGACTAAAAAATTGGTCAAATTCTTTCCATCAGCAAAAGACGGGAAGAATGTATAGTGAGATTACGAACTTTATACTATATGACAAGGAGGTGCGGTAAAAGGGTAGGAGCGATTCAAAGATTTATTAAAGAAATTCCCCATTATGGATTGCTAAAGTGAATGATAGTCTAAACATTCTATAATGGATTAACTCCTTTTACTAGAAAAAATATTGATGCAACAGCTGAAGGAACTTTAATGGTGAAATCTATTGATGACGCATACAACCTTTTAAAAGAGATGGCCAAAAATAACTAACAATGGTCAACCGAATGATCCATGGTGAGGAGGCATGTAGGAGTGCACAACGTTGATGCTTTGACAGCGTTAACTATTAAGGTAGAATCTATGAAAAAACAACTTTGACAATTAACCCTTAGCTCTGTGCATTCTGTTTTATAGGTTTGTGATCTATGTATAAGACAACATCCTACAAATGATTGTCCTAACAATGGTTCTTTTATACTATCTTATAAGGAACATGCCAATTTTGTAGCCAATAGGAGAGAGCGAACAATCTATATTACATACAACCCATGTTGGAGAAATCTTCCAAAATTTCCATGGAATAATCAGTCGCAAGACTTGAAAGGGGACCACTAACCCTAAGAAAAAAAAGATAGATTTAGAAAGTATAGTCAATTATCTTGTTTTAGTTTCCAAGGTCACCCAAGACTCCATTATCGCGTTACAAAGGACCACTCAAGAATTTATGCAAACCACTTAAGATTTTATGGTAAAAATAAGTCTAACTATCAAAATCAACAAGCGACATTAGGAATTTAGATGTCCAAGTTGGTCAAATAGCTAACAATACAAATAATAGGAACCAAGGTGTCTTGCCTAGTAATACTGAAGTCAATCCAACAGAATATGCAAAGGTAATCACCTTAAGGAGTGGTAAGAACTTGAAAGAACCTAAGAAAGAGTTAGTGGATGTGAGAGAAGACAAGCCATTGGACAAGGAGGAGCCATCTGTTGAGGTTCAACAAGAGGTAAAAGAGGAAAAAGAGGCACAAGTCAAGCCATGTATGCCTCCCATCCTATTACCTTTGGCAAAATAAAGATGACAAGAATTTCATGAAGTTTCTTAAAGTCTTCAAGAAGTTACATATCAACATCTCTTTTGCTTAGGCCTTTGCACAAATGCCTAGATATGTTAAATTTCATAAAGACATTCTTTCAAAGAAGAGATGGCTTGATAACAACGAAATTGTAATGCTCACTGAGGAATGCAGCACAATTACCCAAAATATATTGCCTTCGAAATCTAAAGATTCAGGGAGTTTTACTATTCCTTGCAATATTAACAATTTTAATTTTACTAAAGCTTTATGTGATTTGGGTGCTAGCATTAATCTTATGCCACTCTCTGTTTGCAGGAAACTAGGCTTAGGACAAGTTAAGTCTACAATCATTTCACTTCAACTTATTGGTCAATCAGTGACATACCCTTAATGTATTATCATAGATGTGTTAGTAAAAGTGGATAAATTTATTTTTTTTTTGCAAATTTCACTTCATCACATCTGTATGAAAATCTTATGGTATGTTGAGCCATGATTCCACCATAATAAAGATTATGTTTTCAAGCTTTTATGTTGAACATCCTTAATTAAGCTTGGGTAAAGTTCCTTCAAACAACCCAATATTTACTGAAGCTCTATTCATTAGTATTAATTTCAATTAAAGTTGTCAACCATGGACTGATAGCTTTGCCAACAACTTGACTACAACCATTTCTCTAAGTACTAGACATGGAAAAATGGTTCAAAAAACAAACAAAGAAAAATCAACTAGCTCCATGGTCGGGTTTAATTTATCTCAACCTATTGCTGAGGTTAAAAAAAATAAAGAAAAAAAAATATTAGATGAAAAAAAAAATTACCAGCCAATTATAGAAGGAATGAGCATGCCATTAACAACTCTTCATTGTATTATTTGGCGATAAAGCTTTCAAACACTAACTTCTGTTGCCCATCAGTTCTATCCAACCTAGCAACAGCAACAATTGAAGTGTGCCACAAAACAATACGAATCTAAGACTGTATACAAGCCACATGGGCATTTTATATGTTGTTAAGTTTTTAGATTGGTATCACAAGGTGATTGTAACATTAAGAAATATTTGTGTTAATATTGTTATCATTTGCTAATGATTATAAAGATCCAAAGATAACCATCCAAACCACTTACTTGAGATGAAAATTGTGAGCGATTAAGGAGTAAAGTCGTAGGAATACATCTACAACAGCATCCACAATTTTTACCACAACAAAAGTTTAAACTTGGTTTAGAATTCAGTCTCTTAACTATCAAAGATATTGAAGTTACTTCTTTATCCTAGACCCCTTAGAATCTGGCCAAACTTACTACATCACAATGCTATTTTACTTTGGGTGTAATTTTATCACAAAATACACAGTTATGGCGTAAAGATTTTTTTTTAATTGCTTATGCTTTTTACATACTTTTGGTTTAATTCTTAAATTTTATTTTATTTTACTACTTTTTTTATTTTTTTATTCTGATTGAGTTGGTTAACCTACAATGCAAACTTTTATTATCTACCCTTCTTCCGTGGATGCTCAATTTGGTACCATAAGTCTCCTTCAAAGAAAGCTCTCAACCTTCCTCTATGGAAGCCCAAATTGGTACCATAAACTTCCTTCAAAGGAAGCTCTTAACTTTCTTCCATAGAAGGTCAAATTATTACCATAAACCTTCTTTAAAAGAAGCTCGTAGTCTTCCTCTGCGAAACCTAATTTGGTATAGTATACCTTACTCAATGGAAGTATTTAGCCTTTTTTGTGTGGAACCCATCTAGGTATAAGCATTTAGCTTTTCTCAGTAGAAACCACTAGCCTTCTCAATAGAAATATCTAGCAAACAGCCAACCTTTGCTCTTAAAGGTAAGTTATCACACTGATGCCTGACTTATTCAATAAACTAGTAATGTGGTCAATTATGATTACTAAACAATTAAATTACTCCAAATAATTATAATAAATTGGAATACTTTAAACAAATTTTACTTCTAAGCACAACATGCTGCACTTGAAGATGGCGAGCATCTGATGTGACTGAAAATTATTATCCAGTCATACACTCTCAAATGGTATCATGCCACCTCGTTATATCTGTTGAAATATCTTTAAGAATAAAACCATAATAGATTTAACTCTATTAAAAAAAAAATCGTGTACCAATCAAAGTACATCATTATTAAATTTTAGAGTTTAACTGAAATATAAAGACCAAACGTGTAGTTGTATTTAATTTTGATCTCTTATATAAAGATAGGTAGGGTATTAGCTGTGAGTATTCAAATTCTCTAAGAAAATTCTTATACTCTTTTATGCGCTTTACTGATTTGAGCATCGTACTTTATCGGAGTCCATCTCGACCTCTAAACTCCCTTTTTCTCTTTTGCAAGACAATCTCAAATCGCTCACCAACATCATCAATTAATATACACTACTAAAATATGCCTAATTTAAAGACATATTTTAGAAAAGTGTATTCTGATTCTAGTTTTGTAATTTAAAAATAGATTGAAGACAACTGAATTCAATGGATTCTTTTCAATCTTTTCTCTAAAATTTAGACACGGATTAAAAACGGAATGGTCCGTCTATAATATTAGAAACACAAATTCGTGTCTATTCCATTTCTATTTTATTGGCACTAATGTTAAATAATTTATTAAAATTTTTATGATAATATTGATGAATTATATCACAATAAATATTTAAAACTTTTATTACTCATTGGAGATAGTGTCCGTTTTTATTTCATATCAATATATTATTTTTAACCAGTAAAAAAAACTGATAGAAAAACTTTTGAAATTATTTCCTTTTTGCGTTTTTTAG
>STGP01021644.1:0-12555 GCA_004918865.1 Caryocar brasiliense | reverse complement strand
AAGAAGGGAGGCAAGAAGAAGGCGTGAGTTTTGTTTTGCATTTTTCTCATCTTGGTTTTGTTAGAGATCTTAGATAGTTAACTTCGTTATAGTTTTTTGTTTATGTTTTTGTTTTGGTTTATTAGTTAGATCTGTTGTTTGAATGTATTGTTTATTGTTGTTTGGTAAATTTAATAATAGAGTGGATCCTTTCGCAAAGAAGGATTGGTACGACATCAAAGCCCCATCTGTTTTCACTGTCAAGAATGTTGGCAAGACTCTTGTTGCTCGTACTCAGGGTACAAAGGTATGGCCTTTATCTACTTTTGTTGTTGTTGGGTTGTTTTGTTTTGGTTTTTGGCATGTTTTTATGGGGAGAAAAAAGGGTTCTTTTTATTGTTGAATGTGTGAACCTATAGTAGGGATTTTAGGTTTATAGTGCTTGGTTAAATTGTTAGTGAAAGCTTTAGGTAGGGTGTTTGATTTTCCAGGATGAGAGTTCTTTTTCCTCATAATATCATTTTAATGTATAAAACCTAAATAATAAGCTTAAATTTTTAAATGCGCTTTGTTGTGCTGGCATTGAGTTTGGATTGCTAAGATGGTACTTTACCAGGTGGCTACGCTGTTCCTTGTGCCAATGAGTTTAAAATAAGGGATAGATTTGGTATTAAATTTTTGTTGTAATTTCCTTGTCATGCACCATCAAATGGTGCTCCTGACATAGGTTGCTTAGTGCATTTTTTTTTTCTTGTTTTCATAGTCAGTGTTTGCATGTTGTCCTTGTGGTTAAGACAGAGATTAAACTTTTGCTGGATGTTACTACTTATTGTAATGCCATTTTATACACCAATGACCTTGAATTAGATACTCTTGGTCCATTAGTCTGTATCTAGTTGTGTCAATATATAATTGGTTTTGTGCTTTACATCTGTGATCATAAATTATTCTGTGGATTTTGACAGATTGCTTCAGAAGGACTCAAGCACAGAGTGTTTGAGATCTCACTTGCTGATCTTCAGAATGATGAGGACCATGCTTACAGAAAGATCCGATTGAGAGCTGAAGATGTACAAGGGAAGAACGTTTTGACAAATTTTTGGGTATGTAGAAAACACGTATTTGTGGTTTATTAGTGTTTTAATGTATATCTAAAAGTGTATGATTGTTTTGATTACAGGGAATGAATTTTACCACTGACAAGCTCAGATCATTGGTGCGGAAATGGCAAACCCTCATTGAGGCTTTTGTGGATGTGAAGACAACTGATAATTACACTCTGAGGATGTTCTGCATTGGATTCACAAAGAGGCGCCCAAACCAGGTCAAGAGGACATGCTATGCACAGAGCAGCCAGATAAGACAGGTATAGCATAACTTGTCGATATTGAGTACCATAAGTGTTTGGCAAATTTGAGCTGCAGTGACTATAGTACAGTGGTCCAAGGCTGACAAAATTTAAGTATCCTGAAAGAGAAAAGACTCTTGACATATCTTTGATGAATTTTATTGTAGCTTGCTGCATGCATTTACTCATTTGCTTGTGTTAGTAGTCCTGCTTGTGTTAGCCTTTTTCATAGTGTGTGTTTGAATGACTTTGTTTTTGATATGATGATGTCGCTTGCCTGTATACATTTCTCTGCTTTTGTTCTCTCAGATCCGCCGAAAGATGAGAGAAATCATGACAGCTCAGGCATCATCTTGCGATCTCAAGGAATTGGTTCGCAAGTTCATTCCTGAGATAATTGGCAAGGAAATTGAGAAGGCAACCCTAGGCATCTATCCACTTCAAAATGTCTTCATTCGGAAAGTCAAGATCTTGAAGGCCCCAAAATTTGATCTTGGAAAATTGATGGAGGTATGTCTCCTCTTTTTGCTCTTTGCTGTTTACCTAAGGAAACACGTGGTATTTCTGGACGATATTTTGCTGCATATTTGATTTCTGGAATTATGATAAAAGTCAATGCTAGATATGTTTGTGTTGTTCCTAACACATTCTGCTGTGGCATGTCCAGGTCCATGGTGATTACTCTGAAGATTTTGGTGTGAAGGTGGATAGGCCAGCTGATGAAACCATGGCTGAGGCTGCCCCTGCTGAAACCGCATAAGCCTGGATTACTGTCTTAGTTGTCTTATGTTTTTTTAACATTGCTATGAGTTTTGTCATTTATGTTTATTTCTAAACAGTCTAAAATTTTCCGCATGTTTGATGGTTTAGCTGCGATACATAATGATTGTTGCAGACATCTTCTGTGCCTTGATTAAGTAGATGGTTTGTTGCAATTTAATCTAAGATGGGCATGAAAGCAACCCTGCGGGATACATGTTGCCCTGGAATTTTGGTAACGATTTCCAATTCTGGTATATCAAAAGCATATGGTCAATACAAAATGGCTGTAATGAGATTCTTTACAGATGGTAAATACATCATCGAGATGTATTTTATTGATTCTGCATGTTGTGAAGAATGCAGAACCAATTCGAAATTCATAATTCTTGTATTTATTATAATATATTTCTGGTGAAAGTGTGAGTAGACTCCAAGGTTGTAGAGTTACCAAAGCTTGGCAGGTCAACGAGGTAGAAGGAATGGGAAGTGTATTTGACCTTGAGCAGTCTCAAATGCAAACCAGCTTTGTGCTGTTGTGCCAAACCTTGTGGATGGTTCTTTTATCTTAACCAGCGCTAAAGCTGATGCTGAAACCCTCAAAAGAAGTCCGATTTTAAATCTGGCTGACAAGCTGATTTTGTTCAATGATTTTGTTCTGATGGTTCTGCTGTTGCCTCCCAATGCCAAAGCTACAAACTAATGAATTACGTTAGAAGTAGAATTACCACCAGACCAAAAAATCCACCACTATATTGACTCCTTACCATTTCCTAAAGCAATACGAGGAGCTTCCAATCCAGCAAAAATTAAAAGTCTAAAATTCTGTAGTTTTCATTGCCAGCAACAATTGAATATCAGAAGCATTCTGGACACATTGTATATCAGAAGTTGTACTGCTACAACATAATTCAGCTCAAATCACAACGATAAAAGTGCTGCAGAAACAGCTTATTGATATAGCTAGATCAGGCTAGTGTTCAATGTTCTACTAAAACTAAAAGTACAGTTCCAGTCTAACTAACCCAAGAAATGATCTTTTATAGAGCAACAAGAACATTTCAAGGAACAGTTCTACCTAACATAAAAAAGCTACTCTTGAAGTCATTACCCTCAATCTTCATTCGTTTTAGGTCTCGCACACCCGCAGAAACAGTACTTTTTCCGCTTCCTGATACTTCTCTTGCCAATAAAGTCCCTCAATAGGATGCCTGTTCTACTTCCAGAAAATCTGTGTTTACCTTTGCTATTCTTCTCGTCATCCAGTTTCAGCAGAATGTACTGAATGCTCTGCACCTCATACTGTAACTGTCCAATCTTTTCGGACCCTTTTTGTGCTTGCTCTGTGACCCTTTTTCCGTGGATGTCGCCAACAGCTTCCACTGAATTGTCACCCTGAAAAGATGACGTATCTTCCATACTCTTCATCAGTTGCCTGTTAGTATCAACCAACTGCACAACAGACTCCTCAACTTCTAGCAATTGTCTTTTAACTCTTTGAAATTCAAGATCCTTGGTTTTCTTTCCCCTGTTTTTCATCTCCACTCGCCTTTTCAAATCCTGCACAGCTGTGTGAAGAGACATTAATTTCTGAGCATCAGAAGCAAGTCTCTCCAAGATTTTCCCTTCTTGTTTTGGCTCTTTACCAATGCTGGTTGAAATCTCGAGTTTGTCAACTCCCACTTCCTTCTCAACCTGTAACTCCAAAGCAGAGTCCCAACTCTTTTTCTTGGCATGTTTGATTCGGTTACTTGCAGTGACACTGTCAGATGGTGCGGCTGTGTGGTCAAGTGTACAGTCTTGCTCAGCAGATTCCCATAATTCGAGCATCTGATCGCTAGCTCCAACATTCTCTCTCTTGCTTCTCCTGTACAATGAGAAATCTGAGACCTGATCAAGAGGAATATCTTTCATCAAAACCCCACTCCTCACTTCAAAAGTTTCTGCTTTATTATTCTGAGACTTAGCAGTACTGATGGGCTCATTGGCAGGTTCAATCTCTTCCTTCTGGAAGTGAGTTTCTCTGCCGGACATGCTTCTCAGTTCCAATTGCTCCGACATTTCCAATGGGCCTTCTAGCTTGGTATTGGTGTGTGTTCTGTCCTGCATTTCAAGACTATCCATTTCTTCCACCATCTTTTCAGAAGCAAGTCCTTCAACCACTGCCTTCTCAACTGCTTTTATTCTAGTCTGCATCTTCCGCAAATCTGAAATTACATCTGTCACTTCAGTACCTTCATTGAGTGTGAGTTTGTGATGTATCATTTGATGAGGTTCTACACCCTGAAGACACAAAAACAAGATATGTAAGTACTAGGCAACACTGTCTTCATAAAACGGTTTTTATGGGACAATAATTTGAAGACAATTTGCATGGTCCATAGGCTACAGTTCTGCAACATATGCATTTCCACCATAGCAAAATTTTCAAAGAACAAACCGAATAATCTATAAGTTCCCCAATCTAAGCGGGACAATTGAACTAAAGGAGATGAAAAAAATAATAGATTAGGACCAAGGTTTAATTTGGATCCTGTTTGTCAGCAGATCAAGTGTCAGTAGAAAGTACTTCCATTGGTCATTCATATGCTTTAAGGAGCTCATGCCAAGACCAAGGAATTCAGCTTCTTGTTGCTTAGCCAAAAAAACGAAGCCATAAAAATGTGCAAAATTTATTAGATAAGATATAAAGAAGGGAATGAATGCTACCATATGTCCCCGGTCATCAGTCACAAAATGCTTTGTCTTGAGAAGGGTGTTCTGCTCAAGAGAGTCTATATCTTGCCTCAAAGAAGCTATGACTGGAACATATGCAGACAAATGAGCCTTCAATCCCCCAATTTCACTTTCCAACAAGCCAAATCTTTCTTTCATCTGTCCTATCTCCATATCTTTTGTGGCATTCTCCTCTTCAAGACTCTCACAAGCTGTGGTCAGATCATGCACCTTATTTTCAAGCAGAACTTCACGGATGGAGGATATTTGAAGATCAAAGTAGAATGAAGAAGCCTCAGCCTCCCAAAGTTCAGAGTTGGTGCTTCTCTCTTGCAGTTCTGAGTTCAAGTTTTCTTCTCTCGTCCTGTGTTCTTCGACCTCCTTGCGTAATACATCTAATTCTGCTTCCAGATTCTGATTTGATTTATGAAGGCATTCAATTACCTCTTTCTGATTTATGCTATTTTTGGACAGTTCAAGAATCTGCTTCTCCATTTTTTCCCTAGTTGACTTTGATTCTTCACATTCCCTCTTCAGCTCCTCAATGGTTCTCAAGAACTCTTCATTCAAGTCATGCATAGCATTCAGCTTTTCTTCTGCTTGTGAAACCTCTACTGTTTTCTGCCTCAGAAGATCTCTTCCAAGCAAAACTTGAAAGTCCAATTGATAATTTAAGTCTTTGCTTTCATGAAGATCCTGGAGCAATTTTTCAATGGTTTCATTAAGATGCAGTGTTTCTGCATCTTTCTTCTCCAGCTCCTCCCCCAACATCTCAACCTTCTTCTTAAGTTCGCTGTTGATATTATGAAGCCCAGTGAGTTCTCCTGAAAGTGCTTCAAGTTCCTCCACTTTCTCAGTCCCAAAGCTCTTATAAACTGTTAAAAGGTTGCCAAGAACTACTGCTTCCTGGAGAATGCCATCGTTTTGCTCATCCAGTACATCCATTTCTTCTCTCAGATGTGAAAACTTATCTTGCAAATATCTGTTTTCTGTGAGTGCCTTAGAATTCTCTTCTTGCAACGCAAAGAAAGAACACTGCAAACTTGTCAGATCCGTACACTGAGCTTCCAGTTGAACTTTCAATATTTCCTCCTGCTGCTGTCCCTTGTCAAGTTCCAATTTCAATTGCCTGTTAAGCTCCACGAGCTCATGCCTATCTTTTTGCAGTATGGTACACAGTTCTGTCAAGGTGTCCAACTCCTGCTCAAGAATTTTCTTCTCTGACTCAAGTCCAGCACCAGCTAATCTCAGTTGTCTGAGGAAAGTTAAAAGCACTGAGTTCTCAACCACCAGTTGCTGCTTCTCGTCCTCATTTCTGAGGACAGAACTCTTTAGGTCCTCAATACTGCCCAAAATGTGCACAAGAGGACTTCTCTCCTTAAAAGTCACAACTTCGTTTGCACTATGAGGATCACATTGAAGAGCCTGGAGCACGTGATGAACCCCCATCCTCAGCTTTTCAATTTCATCTAGCAGGAATTCTACTTCCACCTGCTGTTCAAGATTCTCAGTCTCCAGTTCTGATATTAGTTTATCTGACAATTTGGATGCTTCAACATACTTCTGACAGTCAAGCAAAAGAGATAAGTTCTTCTGCTCCAAATCTTCTATAAACTTCTGCAAGATAAAGATCTCAACCTGTGCATTTACAGCTTTATCTAGTTCTTCTTCGAATTCTTTCTTACTGAAACTACTTTCTTCTTGAAGTAGACGGACCTGGTTTTCCAGATCTCCTAGACGTGAATTACTTGAGTGTAGATAGCATGCACGCTCTTGTTTTTCTACACCAAGGTAACTCCACAATTCTTTCACTTGACAAAGTGCAGATTGTTTGTCCTTCTGCAGTTCAATATAGTTTTCCTCCAATTTTGTAAATCTCCTTTCTAGGTTTCCCAGTCTCTGTTCAACACTTTCCAGCTGAGAGACGAGGACGCTTTTCTCATTTAGAAGCTTGGACTTCTCATCCTTGAGCATCTGGCAGATTTCTTCTAAAGTTTTTGACTTTGTCCTCAAGCCTTCAAGCTCAACATTTGCTCCAGAGAGAGAATTCTCTAGCAAAGCATTTTTCTCCAAGAGCTTCTGCACATTCTCAGTCATAATTTGTAACTGAGAAAGCAAGATAGCTTTCTCAGCAACGAGACCAGACTTTTCTCCCTGAAGAAGCTGGCAGGAGTCCTGCAATTCCTTCGCCTTATCTCTAGAGCCTTCCAGCTTGCCATTCAGTTCTGACACAGTTCTCTCCAAAGCAACATTCTTCTGCAGAAGTCCATTCATGTCTTTCAGATTCTGATGGAGAACTTCCTTTTCTTCTTTGTCCCTTTTGCAAACTTCCTTCAGCTTCAAGTTCTCATCTTGCAAGTTCTTCACAGATGGACCAAGGCACTCAGGATTTAGACCTGCCAAGTGCACTTGATCCATTAAAGCTTGATATCCCCTATTTAAACCCTCCATTTCCTCCTTCAGACGGCAAATCTCTTGCTGTAGAGAATTACTTTGGGCCACTTGTAGAGCAACATCCTGCTCAAGCTTCTCTTTCAGTTCCTTCAAGCTGTGGATTTCACTTTGCAAATTTGTTATTGAAATGCTGGAAGAATGACTCACTTCATTGAGACACTGATTCTCTTCCTTCGCCTGCTGAAGGTCTTTGAGCAGATTATGATTGCACTTTTCTAAGTCCTCCAACACTTGGAGCCTGTTCTGAAGCTCCTGGGCCAAAGCTCTCTGCTCTTCTTGACATTGAGAGTGCAGCTTCTGCAAAGTTCGTAGAATGGCTTCAAATTCAACAAACCGTGACTGCTCATCTTTCAGCAATGTCTGAAGGCTTTCCAGCTCTTTTTCTTTCTCCGAAAGTTCTTGATCCTTCATCGAAATCTTCTTTGCCAGATTATCTGCTTCCACTTGAAGAGATTGATTCGATCTCTCCAACAGAGAACATTGTTCTTCTGCACCTTTCAATTTCTCTGCCCCGGTCAGAATTTCACTATTTAGCCGTATGACATTCTCCTGAGCATGAGAAATTTCACTCTCCATCCTGGCGATTCTCTGCAAGCACTGCTCATACCGAAGTTCTGTAGCTTCTTTCTCTTCTTTCAATTGTGCTAGAGCTTGCTTCAATGAATTAACCTCAGTTTCTGCTTTTTCGCTTTGCTCATTAAGCATTCTGGAATTTTCCTCCGCATCAGATATCTTCTTCTCCAAAGCAGATATCATTTCAAGACATTGGTTGTACTGGGTAAAAACAGCTTTCTTCTCAGCCTCTAATCGAAAATGTTCTTGCTTTAGACTTTGAGCTTCAAGTTCTGCTTTAATTGCCCGTTCATTAAGTGCTTTTGCATCCTCTTTTGTTTGAGAGATCATGTTCTCGAAACTCAATATTCTTCCCAAGCATTTATTGTACTGTAACAGACTAGCATCCCTCTCAGCTTCAATTTTTGCAAGAGTTTCCCTCAGGACTTTAATTTCAATCTCCGCTCTGCTTGCTTGTTCACCAAGCCCTCCAACATCCTTTAGTTCTTTCTCCAGGGTAGACAATTTCTGCAAGCTCTGCTGGTACTGAAGGACAACAGATTCCTTTTCAGCTTGAATCTCTGCAAGAGTTTTCTTTAAGGTTTTAACTTCAGTTTCTAGTCTTTCTGTGTCAACTTCAGCCGCCTCACGAAGCTTCATACCCATTTTCATCTTTCCTTCTGCAACTTTTGAAACATGTGCAGCTGCTTCCCCTGACACAAACATCTCGTTGAGCTGTTTGAGACCCCTTTTGCTTATTCCAGAGTCTGATTCTTCTGAGTATCCTCCATTGCTTCTCCCGGTATGCAGGTTGGCCAAGTCATCTGGTTCAAGCAGTGAGCGAATTGGATGTGGCATTTCTGGTGTGTGAGGTTCACCATCAAGACCCGAGGGGCTGGAGGATAAATCATCAGCCAGTTCATAAGGTATTTGGTTGGGAAATGCTTCTGCCATGGTTCGATGGGCCTGACGAAGCTCCACAGTCGCATGATCATATCTCTCTGCTAATGCACGGTAAGCCCGGTAGAACTCCTCGACCAGTTTCATCAGCTCTGGACGTTTCTTGTAGTACATTTCAGCCCTCCTTGCAAATGAATCTGCATCTTCTTCTATGAGTTTGATCATTGCTTTCACTTTGGCGTCCATATCTGTTCAAGAAAAAATTGATTCAGTTAGAAATGTGCCTGATAACTTGCACAAAAACACAGATGAATATGTACAAAATCAGCTCAGTTACTGGGTAAAAGAAAGAAGTAGAGTTAGTGTAGCTCTCTACTTCTAACAAATTGTAACAACTACATTAAGAAAGTAAACATATATAAATTCTGGTATGCATAACAGATGGTGGATTACAAATAATAATGGCTTTGTTCGGACATAATGAGATTTTAACAACAAGGCTAGAAGATAGATGCCTCAGTTTGTGGATGAATGAAAAGAGAAATTTCCCTTTGGCATCAGGTCCTTAAGTCAGTCTACACTCAATCACCAACTTGTAGATTCGGGAACACTGAAACTACGTGCTCAAAATTTATATATACAACACGACAGATTGACATCCAGGTGTTGAATGTTCAAATCTGTGCCAAAAGCTCTAATTTTCCAACAAACATCAACAGCAGTTTCTCGAATCCAAACTGTCCAAAAGGTGACCTTCAGACCCATAAAGGCCTCACCGCATCTTCAACAACATCAATGCCCGAAAAACGTGTTTTATTACCATCATCAATTGAATTTGTTCAAATCTTCCTCCAATTTATAAACATTTCATTCTTTGACTACTAGTGACTACATACCAGCAAGTCTCTCAAAAGATTAGTTTTTGGTCACAAAATTAAAATAATTGCATCTTATTCCGATCTATCCTCAGGTTTTTTTGCACTGATTTATTTTCACATCCAACCAGAAAGAGTTTCAAACTTCATGTCATTGTGCAGACCCATCAACTTGGTTCAACAAGCACAAATCTTGTTGGATCAGTAGTTTCTAACAGCTCAGCTTGTACCCGTGCAATCCCTCACTTTCTAAGGAACAGCTAAAAGGCAAAGGAACAGATACCACAAGCTTCACACATTGTACATATGCATTACACAAGAGTGCTCAAATTGAGTCACCAATATCTAAGAGAACAAAAACCTGTTAGGTTCTCTTGGAGCCATTTTGAATTCTTCGGACTAATGTGGCTGTCCCACCACCAGGAATACAGTCGCCGGGATTCGGAATGTAATAAGGTAGCCATGAGTCCGGCCAACAGTAACAAGGTGACTGGTTTGGACTTTGCGAAAGCCTGGTCCTTGTACCAGTAATAAAATCCCAAGTAATGGATCCAGGCCAGAATAAGTATGCAATTACACCACTATACTGTACAGCTGCCTTTCCGGATCTTATGCGCCACTTCTTGCACCTACACATGCCAACCTGTCTGAGTAATTGATAAACAAAAACTGCAAATAGATTTCCAAATTTGCAAATAATTCAGAGTCTACCTTCTCAATTGCCCAAGTCAACTGTTTCCGCTTCAGTGCTTATTTCAGTGACCTTCAAAGCCCACCAATTCAAGGAAAATGTAAACTCAGGTCTTCAAATCTGCAAAGTGCAAAGACACCGGAGAAGCTATAGTCAAACAATGTCCAAAACCGAAAAAGAAAAGAAAAGAAAAGAAGGATCTTTAAGCAAACTGGTCCCAAAAGGATCTTTAAGAAAATTGAATCTTGAATAAAGCACAAGACTAAGAATCTACGAAAAGACAACAGCAAAACTATGGTTCGCAACGAGATCAAAGCTTTAACAGAAGGTGATGATTCATGAACAATAACAAAGTGATGATGGGTTCCAATCAACAAACAGAAAGTAGCACCCAGAACAACACACAGACAAAAAGAAACATCAAGTTGAAGCAAATGGACACAATAAAAACTCCAAAAAAAAGTCATATTTATACCAAGTTCAACAAATGGGAATGAAAGAAGCTCCAAAAAGCGGTGATCTTTACACCAAGTTCAACAAAATAGACATAAAAATCCACAAAAAAATAATTTTTTCATCAAATTCAACAAAATGGTTATCAAAAAAGCTCCAAAAAAAATTGGTTTTCATTGTCAGTACAGATCAAGTGCCTACCAAAACAATGAAACCCAATCACAAGCTTGTAAACCAGCAGCTGTGATGCTAAAGTCTCCAGCTGCATGCAGCCAAAGTTACCCCATTTTTTCTAACTCCCAAACATTCTCTCTCTATCCCCCTCTCTTTCTCTCTCTCTCTCTCTCTCTCTCAGCTCATGAATCAGGAACTGTAAAAATAAAAAGAAAATTGATGAGACGAGACTGTTGAGTTGGATAGATAGATGGGATAGACAAAGAAATACTTTTTTTTTGGTATTTTTGGATATTTGTTTAAGGGCAAGAAGATTCTGCACTGAGTACAGGCATGTCCATTTTTATAAGTAGTGTAAAGACATATTTACATAGTTACTTGTATGTACATATAATGTCTTAAATTGCAGTTATGATTTGATTTAATTGAGGAGATCCTGATTAACGGTCACTTTCTGAAGTGTTCTACTTTCAATCTAGCTGTCTTTTGTGTGGGAGGAGAAGTGAGAAGTGGGAAAGTTGCTCGTTTGCCCTTTTGCTTAAGATCTCAATTATGTTCTTTCTTGGGCTCAAAATGGTGGTGAAATTTGAATTGAAGATATTTCCTTGAAACTAAGGGGAGTGTTTTTAGTAAATAAAATATATTGAAGTTATCAAGTTTGATTCTCATATTAAATTTTTTGATTTTAGTATTGGATAGAAAACTTAATTGAAGTGTACGAAAAAATTTTAAAAAAAATTACAAAACGATTCTTTATAACATAAAGAAAAAATATTTAATACATATAATAAAATAAATATGGATTGGATCATATTATAAATCAAATTTTAAGATGTAAATTTTATTATCCTAGTGCACTTATATCATATCATTTCTATTTTAACATAAAGTAGCTTTGAACTCAAATAATGCAGGTCAGATTTTATAGATGAGATGAGAAAGGTAGCAATGATGTTATTCCTTGTCAACAAAATTTCCTCTTTTTTCTACTTTTGAAATAGGATATATCTCATTTGCATTTTAATTATCAGACACAATGATGGCTCTTAACAAGAAGGTTGGTGTAGGATATTAATCTTCTTCAAATTACTGATCATCTTCTTCTTCTTGTTCTTCTTCTTCTTCTTCTTCTTCTTCTTTTTGAATAAGAAATTACACATTTCCTTTTAGATTTATCTCCAATCGTATGTTGAGTAGGATTGAATCTCAAAACAGATGGTCGTTCTATGATCTCAGCAATATGATAAGATCCTTTTCTATTTTAGCCCACTCCCAAAAATTTCACCTTACTCAATGACCATGCTCAAAATAAGAATGTTACATATAATTCCAAAAAGATCAACTGCAGCTGCTGAAGCTTTGGAAATAATTTCCACCAGGCCAGCAGAATCCGTAATTTGCGTAATCTGTTCATAGAATAGAAGCCATCAAATGCGGCCCTGGAAATGTTTTGTCATTTTTAAGCGAGTAGCACCACTCCTTTTGGTGACAAAAAACAGGTAAATGGCATGGACAAAAGAATCCATGTAAAAGCAAGTTGCCGACAACTGAGGACCGACTTAGGTGACACACCAACTTGCAATTCCAGTTTTAAGTCAACAGTTTTATCCCAGGACCACTATACCTAATGTTATAAACTCACATTAATATGAAAG
>STGP01021589.1:0-20736 GCA_004918865.1 Caryocar brasiliense | reverse complement strand
CCTTCCAAATTTAATTTCGGAGGGAAACCAAAAATAAACAAAATGAGCAAACAAATTCAATAAATAGGCACCCATTCCATTACAGAGAGCCACAGTTAAAGCAGCAGCAGCATCCCCACTCTTCAAAGCCACTGCTGAACGAACTACTTTAAAGAAAACGTAGCAGAAGAAGAAGAAGAAGAAGAAGAAGAAGAGAGAGCAGGATAAAAGAATGAGAGAGAGAACAATGTTTGCAGCAGAGAATGGACTGAAAGGAGACCCCAGACTTCAAGGCATCTCCAAGGCTATCCGGGTCGTGCCCCACTTTCCAAAACCAGGTTTCAGGAGAGAAAGAAATGGATTTTTTTTCTTGAAAAATTCTGTTCTCTTGTTTTCTTTTCTTTTTTTGTTTTTTTTTAATCTTTTGGGTAAAAAGGAAGGCCCTTTTATTTTTTTTGGTTGATATATTTTTTTTTTTTGTTTGCAGGGATAATGTTTCAAGACATAACGACGTTGTTGCTGGATCACAAGGCGTTTAAGGACACCGTGGACATCTTCGTTGATCGTTATAGAGACATGGACATTTCTGTTGTTGCTGGTATATGTTTTTTTTTTCTTGTTTCGCATTTTTATTGTTGTTGTTGTTGTTAACTTCATCCTCTACTCTGTCTAATATTCTTGTTGGTCACCGACGGAACATGGACAGGGGACACAGATAAGTTCACATATTTTTAAGGATATTCTCTAGTGTGGTATCTGTAATTAACATTTTTTAACTTGGCTGTGACTGGTTGAACGCTTAAGTATTTTGATCTGTGTTCTGGTATACTATCTTAGTCTTAGATTTAGTGGCCTCGAAATTTTTGAGCTGGCAGATTTTATTGCAAGTTTTTGAACATCAATGTGAAGATTTCATTGTTAAATTGATACATATCGATGACAGTCTATGTACAGAAAGGCAGTTTGATAATGATCTTTAGCTTACTATATTCTGATACTGGCATTTGTTGTATTGGTTGTCTAGAACTTTCCTCATGCTTGCAAGGTATTGTGTCTGCAGGAGTTGAAGCCAGGGGTTTCATGTTTGGCCCGTCAATTGCTTTAGCCATTGGCGCAAAATTTGTTCCTTTAAGAAAACCCAAAAAGCTTCCAGGTAATCCAAAAAGCTTCCAGGTAATTTGTGCTGAATCTGAAGTTGCATTGGCGCTTGTAGTCGAGTCTTGTTCATTCTTTGAAGGAGGTAGATGGCTGATTCTTGATGCTTTTAGCCCCATGGACAATTATGCAAAGTAACTTCCATTTGCTTGCCTCATAGAGATATCAAACGAATCAGTTGTACGGTAGAGAATGATGTTCTGAAGAAAGTTGCACACTCAAAAATTACATGTTCAAGAAGCAAACTCAATACAATATTCCACAATCTTTCATTAGATATTAGATGGCCATCAGTTTATTACTTTATTGAGAAAACTGTTGCTCAGTATTTGGAATTTTGGATATCCAGGTGAAGTGATTTCTGAACCATATGAGTTGGAATATGGAAACGATTGCCTTGAGATGCATGTTAATGCCGTGCAGCCTGGGGAACGTGCAATTGTGATCGATGATTTGGTAGCTACGGGAGGGACTCTTTCAGCTGCAATAAGACTTTTGGGTAAATTTGGACTTACTGCCTTTGTACATTTTGCTTCTAGTTCATAACATTTTTCTACAATCTGACTGGTAAATTACTGTTTCTTAGAGCGTGCGGCTGCTGAAGTGGTTGAATGTGCTTGCGTAATTGGTTTGCCCGAGGTCAAGGTAATGCATAAAGCATTTTTAATATATTTGAAATGGTTTCTCCCTTATGTATATGTTTTATGTATCAAACTTATTATCAGTCTTGTATAATCTCACTGTGGTGTGTTGGGTAGAGGCATTGAAAGTGGAAATTGTTACTGAATGTTAAAATGTTGAGCAGAAAATTTATAATACTTGCTCAGACATTCATGCCTTCCTAAGTTGCTTTCATTGTAAATTTATGTTTCCTGGACATGTTTGCGAATAATTTGTTTCCTGAGAACTGTGATATATTTTTCAGGGGCAGTGTAGGCTCAATGGGAAGCCACTTTATATCCTTGTGGAACCACGCCAAGTAGACAGTTGTTGTTAAGGTAAAATATACTGTGTTCCCGATCGTACACTAAACAAGTAATTTCGGAACTCAAAATTCGATGTGCGTGAGGTCTTCTCATGTCTTTTTTACCGTCTAGAGTTCTATAGCCAAGAATGTTTTGGTGAATTATCTGATGACATTGATCTGTATACCTCGGTCATTTTTGTCTCATTTGAGAGTCCAGCCAAATGCTGTTTTGTTATCTTCAATGAATGTAGAAACACTTGGTGTGAATAACTATGTAGCAGGGCGTTCTGCATGTCGAGCTCAACAAGCAGCATGTTGCTAGAACAATACCTTTTTGGTCTGTTTTCATTGTCCATGAACTTTGTTCCATACTATCCAACAAATTCGGAAGTGTAGCGCAGTATTGAATGCCAATATGATGCTGGGTTCCTGTTCTTTCTTCTGCAGCAAAAAATTTCCATGCACGCGATTATCATTTTTTCAATTGACGATCTAGTGTCTAGTTGCCTTCACGCTTGTAGTTATCTCGTCTAATCTTTTGAGGCTGGTGTTAAGTTGTTGCCGACTGCCAAATAATTTGCCTCCTGAATGTGTTCGAATCAGTTGATTTTACTCTTCTGCTTCATTTATGGCAGATTTGAATGAGCATATCGGATGGATGACTTGCTGAGGACATGATGCTTGAGCAGGAGATCATATGATATGTTGACGTGTATACCATGTTTCATGCCCCCCTCAGAAGGATCTTGTATAATTCTGTTCTCTTGTGAGATGAAATCATTCGGAGGTTGTGCCATTGACAGTTCCAAAACAAACAAAGCATGAATGAAGAGATTTTCTTCTCTAGATATTTGTTCACATTTATGTTTCCACGATTAGCCATCTTCCCTTCTTTTCAAACAAAATCTGGTAACTTTTTCGTCAAATCTAAAACTTTTGACAACTCTAATGTGAACATGTGTGATGTCCAGACGCAATTTCTTATCGTTCACATGACCAATTCACTCCACGTTGTAATGGTTTCCGTAATTCTTTACAACTGGCTTCATAAAGCTGCAGATCTTGCATTCTTGAACAGAGGAGCGATCAAGATACGGATTGGCAATCAAATAGATTTGCCAGCTAGTATAATTGTCCACAGCAGTGTTGAAAATGTGCATGCATTCACTCGTCAAGAAAAATGTTCTGAGCCGCCAATTCAGATTAGAAAATATGGGCATGGATCTTTGAGCCTAAATCAGGGTTTGAACGCAATATGCTTGACAAATAAATTGTTGAAGATCCTTTACAACTATCAAAAGGAAAGACAGAAGAACAAAAGAGGAGCATGTGCATGGCTTTATAACTTCCTCCTTTATTAAACTCATTAAGATACAACATCCCGGAAAGCCAATCACTTCCTAATGATTCGTGGGTGTGAAGCGACAGAAATACACAAGTTAAACAACTATTTAGCGTGATCGACCATTTAAAGATGATCCTAGGCACTTTGAAAAAAGAAAAATGGAAAATTACAATGTTGAACTATGTTTATCTTTCTACAGGATTAGTTCTCTTTAAGGGGTCTCATCGTTGGTTAGAGGGAGTTTTTTTTTTAATTTTCCAATGTCAGTAGCAATACCGCCTCTTTGAAGAGCATGGTGTCTAACAGAGTTCAACTTTTTCCTCAATTTAGCATTGTCAATGCAGATGTTTGCTATCATCTTCCTCAATTCATCATCAGTTGCACTTGTACCATCGTCTGATGCAGAGTTATCAACATCTTGAACCAATTGTTGGACCTAAACAATATTTTGAGGAAAACATTTACAAGTCACGATAAAGAAATTCTAAGTTGGAGTACACATACAAGTCATGTACAATATTTCCGCATTCAGATACTAATACAAATATAATATCAACAGGTCGAGGAATATTTCCTTTCTCCAGAGAACAAATATAATAAATAACATACTCAACACACAAATTTTCTCCTCTTAAGAAAAGAAAAGAAAAGAAAAGAAAAGAAAAGAAATACTACAGAATTATTTGATATGAGAGAGTACCTCTTCCAGTAGAAGGCCAATTTGATCGTCAGATGTGGTCATCAAATCCAAGGCATCCGCCAGTGATGTGCCCATTAAAAGATCATCGTCAACATCAACTGATACATTAGAGTTACATTCTTGAAGCCGGCTGGAGAGATTCCTGCAGTCATGAAGTAGATTTCTCCGAGCATCTTTCTCACACTCACTCGTTTCTTTTTCCTCTTGAAGAAGTTTCTGAAGAAAGGAAAACCGTGTTCTACCATCACATATTTATGACTTCAATTATTGAGGCGCAAAATGTAAAATACCAACTTAAGTCAAAATAGCTAAAAATTTATTAAAATCTAGATTAATGTAAGTTTATTACTGCAGGTTTCAGGAAAGATCTAGTGTGACAGTAAACATGTTACTGCTCTTAAAAATGCCTTAAATTTGAGCTCCCCTAATATATATGATCTAGACACACAACCGGTCTAGCATATACAAAACTACCTCAATTTCTGATTTCTCCTTCAGTGTTTTATTAAGCTCCTGCTCAAGTTCCACATGGGATCTCTTGAGAGATTTAAACTCTTTAGCAAGAAATTTGATATCGGCCTTTGATTTTGCTTCCAACTCCTCATATTTCTTTGACAAAATCTCAAGCTGCTTTCTAGTAGCATCCAACTCCTGCAGCACCAAGTCTTTTTCCTCTTTGGTGGATCCCATTTTTAGTTCTGTACTTGAGTTTTCATCCTGTAACGGTAACACATTGTAACTTGAATTAACGTCATCCAAAGACTAGTTTTCTCAGATGTCACACGCAGAACTTTGAGAAGGAACTTTGGAAACAATTATAGAAAAAACAAAATTGAATGCCAAAATGATAGGCCAACAAATAACCTCTTCGGACTTCAATTTCAACTCCATTTCCAATGACTTTCGCCTAAGTTCTTCCATGTCCCACTGCATTTGCGTAAGTCTTTCCCTTTCAACCAACATAGCTTGTTGCAAGTTTTCTTTATGTTTCTGTTTAGAAGTTTCAAGTTCCACTTCCAAATCCTTGACCTGAAGATACACAATCAGTTAGGGCTGCTGCAAATCGAGTACAAAAGCACACGTCAAATTTTGGTTCATGCACCAAAGTGAAAGCCATGAGAAACGTCAATCCTAGTTTAGCTCAGTATAATTCCACAGATTTACAGCTCATGCAGTACTCAAAAGATTACATATAGACAACATATGTGGCTTGTGTGAGATGTACCTTTGTTGCAAGGTAGTCTTTGACAGCTATCTCTTGATTTAATCTGACAATAAGGTCTTCCATATCTGTTTTTGATGTAACTAGTCTCTGCTGCATGGTCAATAAAACCCTGCTCATTTTATGACGCCGATCTAATGGAAGAACTATTTGTGCATCACCTGAAAACTGTAGCTCCATATTGCCAAGAATTCCCGTGCTACTAGAAATCTCAGCACCTCCAAGAAGGTCAAGAGACCCATCTCCAGATGAATTTGGAATGCCAGAGTTTGACATTTCACTGCCTCTTATAGAACTGCCATCACTTCCAATGCTCTCACTAGATAGCTTTCTAGTGTGACCAAAAACCTTACCCGAGTCTGGCTCAGACAAAAGTTCCATCCCATTATCAGCAAGGAATGATGCTTTAGAAGCATGCCCATTAGATAAGTCTTTCCCTACAGCATTGTTGATATGTCTGATGTGGGGTTTATGCTTAGGAAAACCTTCAAGCTGGTCCAGTATAGTCTGTCCCATAAATAGTCCCTCATCAATGTTGTACATACCATATTTCACAAGCTTTGCTATTGGACTTGCCAATTCTTCATCGAGTGATAGGTCCTCCATGCCAATTCCAAAATTTTCATCCCTTCCTAACCTTGGTGTTCCAAGCTCAGATGTCTCATAAGCAGTATCACTACCATAATCTGAAGCAATTGATGAACTGCCAGTAATGAGGGTGGGATTTACATGGGAGGGCATCTGAAGTGAAGAAGTTATGCTATCATCAGCCTGACCTGCTTCTGACGACTGCTGATTGATATCTTGGAATGCTGAAGAGAAAATAATAGGAAATATAAAATTTGACTGATGTTTGCAATCATTTTCAAATGATTGAAATCAATGTTTACTGTAGGAGCACTTATGTATGGGAAGGTGTGTGTTTGTGTACGTCCAAGAACAAGGATGGCCCTTAATATAGCACAATGACACATACAAGACCTCGCAGCAGCTTCTAATTCAAGAAAAGATGCTACTGCCACACTTCTTGATAAATCTATGTCTGATAGCAGTTTTGTCATCCATTCCTCCAATGAGTACCTTCTCTGCAACAAAGCTAAGCCTTTTAAGAATATCAGACACCAAAATATAGGAAATGATACACTTTCTAATTTACTTTCCAAGTTAGTTACAAAAAAGTCATTAAATTGCAAATCTTTACAAGTATGGCTTGGAAATTGCTGTTGCACTTTGTTCAGATGGCCAAATATATTGAAATTATTGATTCAATTCCTAAAATTACAACCACTAACCAAAGTTCAATAAACAGCTCTTAGCAGAAAATTTCATGGCACGTTTATCACATATTTACTTCCATAAAATGAAGCCCTATTACCAGTGACCAAAAATAACAAATGACTATAAGATGTCTTTGAAAAAATTCAAAAACTTTCCATACATTTAAAGGAGGAAAACAAATTAAAGAACGAGGCTATCCGCAGGTTTGTATAAACAAAGCAGCAAATGTGATTCAATGTCTAGAAAACATTTCCCACCTCTTCCAACAGTGCCCTGCTTTTCAAGCGCAAAAGTCCTTTGGGTGGAGCTGGTGGGAGTTTTTTCTTGGGAAATGCCTTTTTCAGCTGCAAAGATGCGAAGCAAATAATGATATCAGTGTTATGCATTTTCCTGACAAGACCGATTCCAAAAACAATGCCTGATGATAGGCAATTCAATTTACTTCAAAATCCTAGAGAAATTCACAAAGGTTGCAAAAGTTAGATACTTACATCAGCAAATAACTTAAGAAAGTCATTAAATCTTCTCAGCATTCCCCGTGTAGTTGTAATGCCTTCTGGTGATTGCACACCAACATTTACCCTGTAAAACTGTCCCTTAAGAATGTTAATCATAGAAGATGTTTAACACTGCACGAATTTACTACAAAATACAACCAAAGCACAAATATATACACATGTTAACATGACCAGATAATTGAGTCACAGAATCAGAAACGTCTCTACCAAAGTGAACAACAACTTGGAGAAGAGAGAAATGTGGTGAGGTTTTTCCTTTTATTTTCACTTTTGTTTCAAAAAAATCAGTAATCTGAAAACTACCATGCACCATGCGTTTCATTGATGAATTCAAGGAACAAAGCTTTGTGCACATCTGTCTGGAAAAATAAAGTGGGAAAAATTGAAAAGGAAAGGTATTCAACTGTGCTGTCAAGTCAACTTCACAGAACAGTAAAACAACATCTAACACTTGGTATAGAAAAACACTGGAGTGTCATTCAATTTGCATACCACTACAGGATCTGAATCTCTTGATTTTGGGAGCACAACCCAGGATGGTATTGTGACACAATAGCTCCATCCGGTTCTATGATCATGTGGCCAGACAGTATCTCGTCCACTCTGCATGGTGAAACTTCATCGTATGAAGAGCTATTACAAGCATAAATACAATTATAAATATTGAGAGATGGATATAGGAACTGCAAAATGGAATAACTCGATTATGCAGTAATCACAATTTAAAAAGGAAATGGTAAAATGTTAAATAACTAGTGAGAATAATTCAAAGATGTTTTCTATATTTCTAATCAAGTTTCCATTCAAAATATCAGAATTTGCCAACACCAAGCCTCCACCATCCAGTGAAAACTGTCAGGAAAATAGAAAAGCCAAGAAACAGAAGCAGAACTCCCATCTCAGGATATATAACTATAGCAACTAAAATCTCTCCTAGCCATAAAAGAGAACATACACGTGAATTTAGTTTCCATTACAACACTCATGGACTCAGGGAACAAGACACAGAGTGAATGAACAAGGGGCCACAAATGCCCTGTCCGTTTCCAGTTAAATGAGCCCAAACTAAATATAACTCCACAGGAACTGCACGGAACACTTTCATGGCATATGATGCATCACAAGCAATACAACATGACATGTCTCTTCTGTAAATTGCACATAATTTTTAGTGACAACAGCACTTTTCCAAGCCACTTAAATCGTAATATAGGTTGCATTCGATTGGTATGCCATCTCTTCTGGGTTCTCAAAAGCACAAAATCCAGTAAGAAGCTGAATCGATTAATACAAACCAATACAAACGAAAATCACCACTTATGTATATATACACGTATATATATGCAGACCAACATCCCAATATGCACTTAATTACTTAGTTCACACTGTGCTAAGATTACAATATCGATTATAATTAAGAATTCTAAAGTTTTAATATTGAAGCCAAAAATTGAAATAAACCTTAAGTGATGATGGCCCGATCAAAACAAAGCTTAAAACAAATAATTGAAGAAAGTTTCGTTTTTTGTTACCCATCTACGAGGAGGAGGACTCCAATCCATGCCCAAGGGCAGTGGCGAAGTGCCGTCGTGGCGGTGCTTCGGCGGACTCGGTCTCTGCATCATCCCCCCCTCTCTCTCTCTCTCTCTCTTTCTCTCTCTCTCTCTCTCTCTCCAAAACTCTCGCCTTTTCTTCTCTCTCTAGAAATCGAGAACGATCACTCAATTATGATCACTATCTTCTATAAATCCACGATCGACAACGATCTCTCACCTGAGATATCCAAAATTGAGCATCCGATTAGAGCTAGGGTTTCCGTGATCGGATCGGCGAAACCAAAAAAGAAGAATAAGAAGGAGAAGGAGAAGGAGAAGAAGAAGCTTAAACAAAAACCAAAAAGGAAAGGAAAAGAAAACTAGGAAACAATTGTTCAGGTGGCGTCCGTACAATCTCTTTCCCGCACTCTAAAATAATTTCTCTTTTATTCTTTTTTTTTTATTTCGAGTTACCGAAACGACGACGTAGCCGCCAGTGAGATAGAGAGAGAAGCAGCTGTTGTGTCGCCCGCGCTGCTTGCTTTGATTTCTCTCTCTGCTTTGCTTTGCTTTGGTTGATGCCAAAATCGATTCTTATTTATTTCTATTCTACCTTTATTTATTTATTTATCTTGGAATTGAAAATTGTTTTGTTTTTTTCTGTTTTTTAATTTGTTTTTTAGTTTGCTTTTTTGTTTGAGAGGGGGAGATAATAAATATGTTGATTTAAAACAGTCGTACTTAACCAAACTGTCTTCTTTTGCTTTCAGTCTCGCGGGATATTATACTAGGCCCATTTTCATTTGGGCTTTTGGATTTGGGCCTCGGACTCATCAGACTATTGAGCCTTATAGCCCAGTAGCAGTTAAGTCTTAGGAGTGTCCAATGGGCCTGAAATGGCCCAATCATGAAGTTCGCTGTGATATTCAAATTTATACCCAAAGATGGGGACCAAATGAGGCACTGGAGTCCAATGGGCCTCCGGTGTGCAGTTTGTTGACTGTAATTAAATCCCATGTGCTGAAATTAATCTTCGGCAATATTTTGAACATTGGTTATACAAAAATAGTTTGTTGATTGCAACACAAGACAACTGCAGAGAGCTTATTGGAAACCATTGCTATGCTGCTAGACCTGGCCCGCCATCCGTTTAAGCAAGCCAATATATATCAAGAAGGGAAAGAAAGTCTTCTTATCATGTCCATCAGTCCCATATTTCACAAAAGATCTTGAAACACAAGTGAGTTGAACCACCTCCCAGGGTGATATTAGCAGTCTGGGGCAGAACAGCCCAACTTGGGGCAATTTGGGCAGTCGCAACTTTTGATGTTTAGGCACCGCAATTGGTTTTCCAGGTTGTAAAACGTGACAGACACGACTTCTAGTTCTAGCTAGAGTGTCAACTTGGTCCCAAATTTGGTCCGACATCGACTCGTGTTTTCAAATAATTAAGGCCGATGAGGTCCAGGCAATATGGTAGCTAGGGGCACCGGGCTGGTAACACTTGTGCCACAAATACGAGTCAGGCACGCTCTCTTTTACAACGTGGCCTGTGGACACTTTGGCAATAAGCTTCTCTTTCCTTTGATTGGGGTTCTTGCTTGATTGCATTGGTCGACCTTAAGAGGCTCTCCTGCAGAGCAGCGATTGGTGCGCGTAATTTCATTGATCATGATAAAAGCAAAATAAAAAGAAAAGAGTAGCGTGGAATTAGGCATCCCAAGTCACTTCTGCCCTTTTTCTAAACATACTTCTTTGGCATAATGCACATAATTCGTACATTAGAGACGCGACTGCTAGCTCTCTGAGAAGGCTTTCTCAACCAAAGAATATATTCCGAATTTTCTAGACTGCATATTAAGAATATTGTAAATCATTTTCAATCGAAAAATATGCTTTACGTGACCGTGAAGCATACACATACGAACACACCACGTAATTATGAATGAGCCTAGGCGTCTCAGTCCAATTTTTAAATAATCTTTTATTATATAATTATATTTTTTATAATTTAAAATAAATTTATTAACTGAAAATTGCTTTAAGAAGCGAAAGAGAGATCGGCCTTTTTCCAGAGAAACCGCGAAGTTAAAAAAAATATGGTGCCACGTCATCAACTTTCTCTCTCTAAATCATAGCTCAACTTTCTCTCTCTAAATCTAAAAGGCCGGTTGATTATTTTATTTTTCACAACAGTCACATCTCCCCAGTGTAAGTTGGCAACGGAATGTATAACCGTTTCCCTCCCCATCTTCTCAGTTTCACAACGCCGTGAGCTCCTCTGAGCACGCAACACGAACATTATTCTTTGATTGCGCACTCCACTCGCTCCCTTTTTAGAAGTTTGTTGACAGAAGAAAAGAAAAGAAAGAAAAAGAAGAGAGATTGGAAATGGCGGGAAATGACTGGATAAACAGTTACCTAGAAGCGATCCTGGACGTTGATCGAGGAATCGACGACGCCAAGAAGTCCTCCTCGCTGCTGCTTCGAGAACGCGGCCGTTTCAGTCCCACCAGATACTTCGTCGAGGAGGTCATCACCGGCTTCGATGAGACCGATCTCCACCGCTCCTGGCTTCGAGTAATTGTTATTATTAAGCTAATCTTCTTAATTTGTTTACATCAATGTTTAAAAAAAAATTTTGTGACTTTTTGAATTGTGAATTCGAATTTAAATTAACTTTTTGGTTAAATTTTAGGCTGCGGCGATGAGGACTACACAGGAGAGGAACACCAGATTGGAGAACATGTGTTGGAGGATTTGGAATTTGGCTCGCAAGAAAAAACAGGTTTTCTTCTCTTTCTTTTCTTTTCTCTTCTTTTCCTTTTCCTTTTCCTTTTCTTATTTCTTCCTCTGATTATTTTTTTTGTGCTTTTTTTTTCATGCGTATTTTTTTAAAAATTTTCATATTCTTTCTATAATTTCTGTATTTTAGGGATGATTTTTTTAGTGTTTGTCAAATTTTGTAGCAATTATTTGGCCTGTGAATCCAGCGATCTTTATTGTTCTGTTGTTATGTTCTCTTTATGTTCTGTTTCACTTGAATTTTTGATTCTTGATCAGCTTGAAGGTGAGGAAGCTCAGCGTAAAGTGAAGCGTCACCTCGAACGTGAAAGAGGACGGAGAGAGGCGACTGCTGATATGTCGGAAGACTTATCAGAAGGGGAGAAAGGGGATGTGCCTGGTGATTTGTCAGCTCATGGTGGTGACAGTGTCAGAGGAAGAATGCCGAGAATAAGTTCGGTTGACGTCATGGAAAGCTGGGCTAAGGAACACAAGGAGAAGAAACTTTACATTGTGTTGGTTAGGTATGATAACCAAGTTTTGATTTTATTGCTGTAATGAGGTTATTTGAGCCTTGTTCGTTGGTTCTGATGTTTGATTACAGAAATTAAAATTTCCCAAGTTTAAAAGGAACAGTTTTTTGCAGTCTTCATGGCTTGATACGTGGTGAAAACCTGGAGCTTGGGCGTGATTCTGATACAGGTGGTCAGGTAACTCTTGACTTCTTTGAAATCCTTGTCTGTCAATTGCTGAAGAATTATCATAGAAATGCAGCCAAAGAATTGTGAACACCTTATTTTTTGTGGAATTTTGGAACTGTTGTTTGTAACAGGTGAAGTATGTTGTGGAACTTGCAAGGGCATTAGGCACAATGCCAGGGGTTTATCGGGTTGATTTGTTGACACGACAAGTATCGGCTCCAGATGTGGATTGGAGTTATGCTGAACCAACAGAGATGCTGAACCCAGTAAACCCTGAAAATTCAATACAGGAGCTTGGAGAGAGCAGCGGTGCTTATATAATTCGTATACCGTTTGGCCCAAAGGATAAGTATATACAAAAAGAGCATCTTTGGCCTTACATTCCTGAATTTGTGGATGGTGCACTTGGTCATATCATGCAAATGTCCAAAGTTTTGGGCGAGCAAATTGGTGGTGGAAATCCAGTTTGGCCTGTTGCTATTCATGGACATTATGCTGATGCAGGCGATTCTGCAGCCCTTCTGTCTGGAGCTCTAAATGTACCTATGCTATTCACTGGCCATTCACTTGGGAGGGATAAGTTGGAACAACTTTTGAAACAAGGACGCCAATCAAGGGAAGAAATAAATTCGACTTACAAAATAATGCGAAGAATTGAGGCAGAGGAGCTAACTCTTGATGCCTCTGAGATTGTTATAACTAGCACTAGACAGGAGATAGAAGAGCAGTGGCGGCTGTACGATGGCTTTGATCCAGTACTTGAGCGCAAACTTAGAGCGAGGATCAAGAGGGGAGTGAGTTGTCATGGAAGATTTATGCCTCGCATGGTTGTAAGTAATCAGAATAAGATGGAGTTGGTCTCTTTGATGAATCTCAGATGCTATATTCTGCATGCAGATTAAGTTGGTTTTCATAATTCTTTCACTCTAATTGCATGATTTCACTTACCATCACAATGAAATTCAGGTAATTCCTCCTGGAATGGAGTTTCATCACATAGTTCCGCATGGAGATGTAGATGGAGAGGAAGATAAATTTGAAGATAACACAACTTCTCCTGACCCACCAATTTGGTCAGAGGTCATCACTCTTCTTTGATCTGCATTCTTTGGTGTTTGACATCTTGATGTCTTAATCTGTTCATAAACACTTTCTTTACCGTAGCTGGAATTTGTGACATTCTTTTCATATTATCAGATAATGCGTTTCTTTTCGAATCCTCGGAAGCCCATGATACTTGCACTTGCCAGGCCAGATCCTAAAAAGAATATTACGACTTTAGTCAAAGCATTTGGAGAATGCCGCCCATTGAGGGAGCTTGCTAACCTGGTACCTGCAAGTTTTGAACTTCTACCTGCCTATTGCATGCATTTCCATCTTTCTCTCTCTGATATCAGAATTTCTTTGATGAGAAATTTAATGGTGGTAACTTGATTTTTCTCTGTGCTCTCCAGACGTTAATTTTGGGTAACCGAGATGATATTGATGAAATGTCAGGAGCAAATGCATCTTATCTTCTTTCTATTATTAAGCTCATCGATAAGTATGATCTGTATGGCCAAGTAGCATATCCTAAACACCACAGGCAGTCTGATGTTCCTGATATTTATCGTCTGGCAGCAAAAACAAAGGTAAAAGAATGAATTATTATATTAGAGCCTGCTTCTAAGCAATAATTTTCAGGCATGTTGGAGTCTGATAGTCTTCAAGTGTTCTGTTTGAATCAATCTTTTATAATGCTGGTTAGACCAGCTTGCCAACAGAAAGAATTGTCGCTAGTTTCCAATTGCTTCAGTTTTGGTGAATCATTTTTTTTTTTTCACTTCTTTTGTATCTTTCAGGGTGTTTTCATCAATCCAGCTTTCATTGAGCCATTTGGGCTGACTTTGATAGAGGTTCTTGTCCAAAGCCATAGTTTGCGCACTTTTCACTCTTTGACAGATGTTATTTATTTCGTGGAAATCTGATGTAATCATTTGCTAACAGGCAGCAGCCCATGGTTTACCTATTGTTGCTACAAAAAATGGGGGTCCTGTTGACATCCATCGGGTTTGTACAGTGATAAAGCCTTCTTATTGCTTAGAACATTTCTTTTGTCTGAGCACTGAAGCTGCTGTGAATTTAAGTTAAATATTCGCTTGTTGATGCTGACAATGAATTTATACAGGTGCTTGACAATGGGCTATTAGTTGACCCTCATGACCAGCAGTCTATTGCTGATGCTCTTCTAAAGCTTGTTTCTGACAAGCAGCTTTGGGCAAGATGCAGACAGAATGGGTTGAAGAACATTCACCTTTTTGCTTGGCCGGAGCATTGCAAAACATACTTAGCTCGGATAGCTAGCATCAAGCCTAGGCAGCCACGGTGGCAGAGAAGTGAAGAAAGGTTCCAAACTACAGAACCTGATTCACCTAGTGATTCTTTAAGGGACATACAGGATATATCTTTGAACTTCAAGCTTTCATTGGATGGGGACAAAAATGAAAGTGGCACTCTCGATGATACTGAGGAAAATATCGTTGATAAGAGGAGCAAGTTAGAGAATGCTGTTTTGGCATTGTCAAAGTGTGCTGTAAGGGACACGCAGAAGGCTGGATCAACAGAGAAGGTAGATCCTAATGTAGACAACACTAAGTTTCCAGCCGTGAGGAGGAGGAAATACATTTTTGTCATAGCTGTTGATAGCGAAATGCCAGAATTCCTTGACATCATTAAGATGGTTGTTAAGGCGGCGGGAAAGGACAATTTTATAGGTTTCATATTATCGTCATCCATGGCCATATCTGATATGCACTCTCTTCTAGTGTCTGGTGGTTTGAACCCAAGCGATTTTGATGCATTCGTCTGTAATAGTGGCAGCGAGCTGTATTATCCATCTTCAAGTTCCGAGGATGTTCCTGGGCTTCCGTTCGTGGTGGACTTGGATTATCACTCGCAAATAGAATACCGCTGGGGTGGTGAAGGTTTGAGAAAGACTTTCGTTCGTTGGGCTTCTTCCTTTAATGAGAAGCAGGGACAGGAAAAGGTTGTTGTACAAGAAGAATCTGGATCAGCTACATATTGCCATACATTTAGCGTGAAAGATCCATCATTGGTAATTGTTTATTTTATTTACACAAGTGCCTTCCTAATAAAAGTAATGTTAGAAAATCCAGCATTGCTTTTACATTTATTTGTCCATTTCAAAACTATATGATCGATTTTGCGTCTTGCAGATTCCTCCAGTTAGAGAACTTCGGAAACTGATGAGAATTCAGGCTCTTCGATGCCATGTCGTTTACTGTCAAAATGGAACCAAGATAAATGTGATCCCTGTTTTGGCTTCTCGAGCCCAAGCTCTGAGGTATATGACTTCATTTCTGCCATCTTTTCCTTTGTAGTTCTTCAATATTGTAACGTCATTGAGCTCTCAAGTATGACAGTTCAAGTTTCTTTAAATTACAATGTACTATGTGCCATCCTCTTCAGGTATCTGTACGTTCGATGGGGCACGGATTTATCAAATGTCGTTGTTTTCGCCGGAGAATGCGGGGACACGGATTATGAAGGCTTACTTGGCGGGCTGCATAAGACGGTTATATTGAAGGGAGTTGGCAGCAATGCTCGTAAGCTTCATGCCAACAGAAACTATCCTCTAGAAGATGTCACACCATCCGACAGTCCGAACATGGTCCTGACTGGAGGAAGCAATGCCGATGACATTAGGGGGGCATTGAGAAAACTAGGTGTGATTAAGTCTTAAATTCAGTTTTTGCTTATTCTTTTTGTGCTTCGTTTTTGCCTCTTGACTCGGGCTCCAGAGCTTGAACAGGCACAAAATCTAACCTCCACCACCAAGAGAAAAAAGGGTGTTACATGAGTAACGTTCTAGTAACTTCTCTACGAATCCCATACTGTAGCAAAATATATATATGATCATCCTATTTGATGGGATGATATGAAGGCAGTTTTTCGTTGTACTCTAATTTATCTATATATTAAAGAGTGTATGGTTATGTAGCATGTTAAATGTGACGTTGCACTTTCATTTTCAGCATTCTTATGTTTCCATCTCTGGTAGGCACAAACCGGGGTTTCAACGCGGAAGCTTTGCTTGTGAGCCTATTGCTTAAATGAGTTGGCCGGCAATAAAAGCCTAAACCTTACAAGTCTATTTGGAAATGTTATCCCATAAATAGTTACTTCTTTTAAAATAGATGAAGTTTAAATTATTTAATAAATAATTAATTATTGACTAGTTGAGAAATTAATTTTTAATTATAATTTAAAATTATGTAGTAATTTTTTTTAAAAAATAATAAATATATATTTTTTAAAAATAAAATAATAACTAAAAAAATAAAAATTGTGAAAAATAAACCCAAGCTTAATTAAATCAATCTAATAAAATCTTCTATAAATTAAATAGTTTAAACTTATCATAAATAACGAACTTGTTATATTCGTATTCCTCGATTAATTTTCATTTATTAAATCCTTACCATATTACTTTTGCTTTTCAATTGAAAACTTCAAACCATTACCTTGTTAAACTAGGCGGATGATTGATACACATTAATCAATTAATTTTCCTTAATAATTATCATGTCAGCCAATTGGTCCTGATGACTTGGTTCAAAATTTCTGGAGTTCAGGTTTATTATCAATAATCCAGGACATAAATATTTTTATTTGATGATAACACCCTAGTGAACTTGCATCGGATGTGGCGATCAATGATCATGTCAATCAAAATTTAATTGGTCCTCTTAGATTCTACACAGTACCACACTCCACGTGTCAATATCTGGATGAGAACTCAGTAAACATTGCATGGAGAGAAGCCGCAGCAAACCCAAAATTCCTGGAGAGGGAGGAAGATTAAGTGTCCTACTCAAAGTTAACGTCTTCGCACACATAACACGGCTTAGAAGTAGTCTCTAACGCGTCAAAGATTATCTTCTTCGTCTTCTTTACCATTTCTAATTTGAGTTTTAATCTCAGAACCAAGTCCCACTTACACAAACACCAGTCCATCTAGTTATGGACGGTTCCATCACTCCATTTCTTCTCTACCCTTTAATCTTTCTCGTCCTTTTTTGCTCTTCCATCAACCACCAATTCCATTTCTTCAGCAACCTCTCTTTTTTTACTTATGCAAACCTCCCAAATACCTCTCAAGAATCCATCATTCCTCCTATACCAAACGTGGCTAGGGTTCATGACTTGAATGATGCGACGGGCAATATTAGTAGTACCAAAGTAAGCATTTAAGCATTTTTGAATGTGATGACAATTTGTGCACACATATATTGTTTGACTTAATGCATTGTAGATGAAAGCGAGGAGCCGGCTTGAGAAAATAGAAGGAGGGCTGGCGAGAGCAAGAGCGGCCATAAGAGAAGCAAGTCGAACGCGTGCTTATCAATCACATAAGAAGGAGAGCTTTGTCCCAAGAGGATCCGTTTACATAAATCCTTATGCCTTTCATCAGTTAAGATTATTCTTTTTTTCTTCTTTTTTTTATCAAATATTGTTTAATTATATTGCTGATAATTTATTCTTGATTTCACTTGCTTGTACTATTAATCAAATTAAGAAGTCTTAATTACTATTTAATCAATTATCATTGAAAATTTATTTAGGGTTAATTGAGATATTAATTTTCAGCGTGTAAAAATTTTAAAAAATGACGAACATATTCTTAAAAGATAAAACAGAAGTTAAAATTTTTTTTAATTAAGATAAACATATAATTAACATGTTTTTCACATCATACTTAATCACTTTGGATATGTTTAGGTTAACGTAATTGGGATTAGAATTCTACGTTGACAACTCAGTGGAAACTATTAAGAATTAAGAATTTGAAGAAGATTCACTTTTTAAGAATTTGAAGAAGAAGTGATTACAGCTTTGTAAGACATGTACTAATGATTGGAAAGCTGTCATAATTGTTATCAGATTCACTTCTTCCTGGCTTCATAAGATGATCCGAAAGTACTCACTAATTGAACGATTGCGATATGGTGTGGTGATGGAAATGGTTAAAATAAAGTCTGTAGTTCCTCTTTCTTGCATTTGCACGTTTCTAGCCCTGACCCTCCATTCCACAGGCTGCAAAATGCAATGTATACCCTTTCAATGAAGATATTCGCCAATAAATTGCCTAGATGAGCTAAAAATAAGTACTTCATTTATGTACTTGCATAGCTCTCACTGCCCTAGCTAGATTCTCACCACCAGCTTTAAAACTGGACTCTTAGAAAGGTCCCCACTATAAGCTTTGAATAAGGGTGCACAAACACCATCTTAATGATACAAGAAGTTGAGCCTAATTTTCTTCTTTCTTCTTCTTTTTGGTTTATGTTTGGTTTTAACAGGAGCCACATTGAGATGGAGAAAAGATTCAAGGTATGGGCATACAAAGAAGGTGATTTACCGCTGTTCCACAATGGGCCAATGAACAACATTTACTCTACGGAAGGACAGATCATTGATGAACTTGACAGCGGCAAGAGCCCATTTTCAGCTAACAATCCTGAAGAGGCACTCGCATTTTTCCTTCCTGTTAGCGTCGTAGGCATCATTCGCTACGTTTATAGGCCTTACACCACTTACTCTCGCGAGCGGCTGCAGAATATCGTCAAGGACTACATCGGCACCGTGTCGTCTAAGTACCCATATTGGAACCTAAGCGGCGGAGCAGACCATTTCCTTGTCTCTTGTCATGATTGGGTATGGCAATTCTTCTCATTTACTTGAACCTCACTTTTTCATCTTTTCTTTTCTCTTTTTTTTTTTTTTTTCTGTTCTGGTCTTTGATATGTCTCTATGCATAATTGATATAATAATACTCGTGGAGTGAAGTTAAAGATACTACAACTGTTGAGCAAAATTCATTTGTTGGCATTATTGTTTTTTCAATATCATCAAAACCATGCCAGTGATTACACATTATATACTAGAATTTAGTAGACAAAATTCTAGTATAAATCTCTTGTGATTTAAGTAAAGTATCCATGCATATAATTCTCTTTTTTTTTATGAAAAAAATAAAAAATTAATTCAATTGATAAAGTAGATATATTTTTTTATTTTATTGATAAAATTTGATTTCAAAATCAATAATTTTTTATGAATTTACTGCCTTTATTGAATCAAAAGAGAATGTTTAAAAAATTAACTTAAAAATACTTTAATTATAAAAAAAATAGATATGTTCGTATGTAAATTTTTTTAAAAATAAAATCAATAATGTTAAATTTTAAAATTATGTGACAATTATCTATTAATATAATATAATAATTGTTTTAAGTGGAACATACTATTTTTTTTTATAACACACATAAAATATGTAAATTTAAGTGGTCATTAAATAAAAAAATATGAATGTCTATGTTAGATTTGAACTCTTCTCAATCATTCACATTCCGGGTTTCCTTCCTAATTTCTAAATTCGGGAACTGAATTTCTCTCAATCGAATGTCTCGTCAGGCACCAGACGTTTCAGCCGCTCATCCAAAATTCTACAAGCACTTCATCAGGGTCCTCTGCAACGCCAACTCCACCGAAGGCTTCAAACCTTCAAGAGACGTCTCCTTGCCCGAAATTAACCTCCCATTTGGCAAGCTGACCGTCGCCCACATCCCCCAGCCTCCCAACAGCCGTTCGATCCTCGCATTCTTCGCCGGAGGGGATCACGGCGAGGTGAGAAAAATACTGTTCGAGCATTGGAAAGGCAACAAAGACAAGGACATCCTAGTACACGAATATCTCCCCAAGTCCTTGAATTACACTGAATTAATGGGTCGGAGCAAGTTCTGTTTATGTCCAAGTGGATGGGAGGTCGCGAGCCCGAGAGTGGTGGAGTCCATATTCGCAGGTTGCGTCCCTGTCATCATTGCGGACAATTATGTTCTCCCGTTTAGCGATGTTCTCGATTGGACCAAGTTTTCGGTTCACATTCCGATTGGAAAGATACCCGAAATCAAGAAAATCTTGGAAGGGATTGCGACGGATCAGTACTTGGAGATGCAGAAGAGGGTGGTCCAAGTGCAACCACATTTCACGCTTCACCGACCCTCCAAGCCTTTTGACGTGATTGACATGGTGATGCATTCTGTCTGGCTTAGGAGGCTCAATGTAAAGCTCAAATAGTGACTTGGTACAATTGTAAATTACTTACATCGTTTTGGATATGTATCCGGGTTATGGACACTACTGTGAACATGCAGCTTTCAGGCGTCGTTCTGAATGTCATTGGGATGGATTGGAGAATTCCTTTTAGTTACATTACGGATGTAAAATAAAATTTTCTACTGCAATTATTTTTTATAATTAAAAATATAAATATTAGTAAAAAAATTATTTTATAACTAAAACTATTCGTATGATTTTTTATTTTAAGAATAAAAGTAAAAAAATTTTATCACACAATTATTTATTTTATAATTAATAATAAATTATTAATTAAAAATTATTTTACAATTAAAAATCAAATTAATATGTGAATAATTATTATATATTTTCTGTGATTTTTTTTTTTTCAAAATTTTGCAAAAGAGCCAGAA
>STGP01021588.1:0-14216 GCA_004918865.1 Caryocar brasiliense | reverse complement strand
AAAAGTAAAGAATGTTATAAATTCGGTTAAAAATTGTTTCCTGGTTATTCTTTAACTTAAAAATACTAAAAGTGCGCTTTATTCCCCAATTTTGTGATCATAAACGAGTAAAAAAAATCATTGCACATAATTTAAAAAAAATCCATAAATTTATTAAATTGAAATTATTAAATTAAATCACACAATACAGCATAAAAAATAATAAAAGAAGGACAAAATCTCATTACTTCAAGTGAGACAGTAACCAATAAATGAGGTACGACATTGCATATGCACATAATTTGTACATTAGAGACACGACATTGCTTTCCCAGCTAAAGAATATATTCCCAAATGTCTGGACTGCATACAATACCCAGAGATTTGATGTGTCACATAAACAGTCAAATCAAGCAAATTTTTTTTTTAATTGATTCTTCCGATCTGCTATGCCAATCTAAAGAGCTTTCTGTGCTTGCGATAAATACATTATGTTGATTGATAACCTGCGAATAATATATTATGTTGATTGAAAAAAAAAATAGAAAAATATGATGCTTTTATGTGAATGTGAAGCATACACACGGACAAGCAACACGGACAACACGCAACGTAGTTATTTTTTTACTAGTCCGATGTCTTAATGTGTCGGTGACGTCGATTTACTTGATCTGGCTTAATGGAGTTTCCAAGTCCACGTGCCATCCCACCGCTTCACCTGATTAAAAAACAAAAATCCAAATTTATTAAATAAGTAAAAAAAAAAAAGGAAAAAAAAAACAAANNNNTTAATTTACAGACCGATCTCAGTCACTTCCGGAAGTGACTTAAAAACAGAACATAACCGTTTCCCTTCGTAAAAACTCTCTGCAACACCAGAAGAACTCTTCTGAACAGACAACGTCAACATTTGTTTGATCAAACACGCTCGTTTTTTTACATAATCATTAACAACATATAAATAAAAATATATAGAGAGAAAAAAAATAGATTAATAATAATAATAATGGCGGGAAATGACTGGATAAACAGCTACCTAGAAGCGATCCTGGACGTCGATCGAGGAATCGACGAAGCCAAGAAGTCCTCGCTGCTGCTTCGCGAACGGGGCCGTTTCAGCCCCACGAGGTACTTCGTCGAGGAGGTCATCACCGGCTTTGATGAGACCGATCTCCACCGTTCCTGGCTTCGAGTATTATTTTAAACCAGTCTTCTCTTCTCTTCTCTTCTCTTCTTTTCTTCTTTTGAAGAAAATAATTAAAAAAAATAAGCATTTTCTGGAAGTTTGAATTGTCGATTTGAATTTCGATAGTTTTTTGTTGATTAAATTTTAGGCTGCGGCGATGAGGTCTTCGCAGGAGAGGAACACCAGATTGGAGAACATGTGTTGGAGGATTTGGAATTTGGCTCGCAAGAAAAAACAGGTTTTTTTTTTTTTTTACTTTTGTTTTTTCTTCTTCTTATCATTTTTTGTGATTTTTTACGTGTACATTTTTTAAATTTATATCATTTTCATTTCTGATAATTTCTGGATTTTAGGGATGATTTTTAGTGTTTTAAGCATCACGGAATGAAAAAAAAAATGTTAATTGAAATTGTGAACAGAGTTGACGTAGTGTATTGATTTATATATATATATATAATTTTTCAGTGTCTGTCCATTTTGTAGCAATTATTTGGCCTGTGAATTTAGCAGGCTTTATTGCTATGTTGATATGTCCTTTTGATGTTGTGTTGTGTTTCACTTCAATTTTTTGGATTCCTGACCAGCTTGAAGGAGAGGAGGCTCAGCGTCAAGCCAAGCGTCACCTTGAGCGTGAGAGGGCCCGGAGAGAGGCCACTGCTGATATGTCGGAGGACTTATCAGAAGGAGAGAAAGGGGATGTTCTCGGTGAAATGCCAGCTCATGGTGGTGACAGTGTTAGAGGAAGAATGCGTAGGGTAAGTTCTGTTGATATCATGGAAAATTGGGCGAAGGAGCGCAAGGAGAAGAAATTTTACATTGTGTTGATTAGGTATGATAACCAAGTTTTGGTTGAATGCTGTAGTAATGAGGTTATTCTTGGAGTCTTGTATTTATTTGCAAATTTTGTCTCTACTTAAAGCATGGAAGTTCGTTGCCATCTTTGATTGCAGAGACTTAAGTTCTCCCAAGTTTAAAACAAACAGTTTTTTGCAGTCTTCATGGGTTGATACGTGGTGAAAACTTGGAGCTTGGGCGTGATTCTGATACAGGTGGTCAGGTAACTCTTGGCCGTGTTTTTTTTGGCTCTTCTTTGAAATCCGTGTTGGTCATTGGATGACGAATTATCGTAGATGTGCAGCCAAAGAATCATGAACACCCTCTTTCTTGTGAAGTTTTGAAATTGTTGTTTTTAACAGGTGAAGTACGTTGTAGAACTTGCAAGGGCTTTGGGCACAATGCCAGGGGTGTATCGGGTTGATTTGTTGACAAGACAAGTATCGGCTCCAGATGTGGATTGGAGTTATGCTGAGCCAACGGAGATGCTGAATCCTGTAAACCCTGAAAATACAATGCATGAGCTTGGAGAGAGCAGCGGTGCTTATATAATTCGTATACCGTTTGGCCCAAAGGATAAGTATATACGGAAAGAACTCCTTTGGCCTCACATTCCTGAATTTGTGGATGGCGCACTTGGTCATATCATGCAAATGTCCAAAGTTTTGGGGGAACAAACTGGCGGTGGGAATCCAGTCTGGCCTGTTGCTATTCATGGACATTATGCTGATGCAGGCGATTCTGCTGCTCTTCTGTCTGGAGCTCTAAATGTACCTATGCTTTTCACTGGGCATTCACTTGGGCGGGATAAGCTTGAACAACTTTTGAAACAGGGACGCCAATCAAGGGAAGAAATAAATGAGACTTACAAAATAATGCGAAGAATAGAGGCAGAGGAGCTAACCCTTGATGCCTCTGAGATTGTTATAACTAGCACCAGACAGGAGATAGAACAGCAGTGGCGGTTGTATGATGGCTTTGATCCAGTACTCGAGCGCAAGCTTAGAGCAAGGATCAAAAGGGGAGTGAGTTGTCATGGCCGATTTATGCCTCGCATGGTTGTAAGTATTCAGAATAAGATGGTCTTAATTTTTTTGTTGAATCTAAGATGTTATATTCTGCATGCAGAGCAATTTGGTTGTCATATTCACTCACCATCACAATGAAATTCAGGTAATTCCTCCTGGAATGGAGTTTCATCATATTGTTCCTCATGGAGATGTAGATGGAGAGGAAGACAAATTTGAAGATAATCCAACTTCTCCTGACCCACCAATCTGGGCAGAGGTGATCATTCTTCTTTGATCTGCGTTACTTGCTGTTTGATATCTTGATGTCTTAATCTGTTTATTCGCTCTTTCTTTACTGTAGCTGAGATTTTGACTGTGACATTCATTTGCCGGTTTTTACATTATCAGATAATGCGTTTCTTTTCCAATCCTCGGAAACCCATGATACTTGCCCTTGCCAGGCCGGATCCTAAAAAGAATATTACGACCTTAGTCAAAGCATTTGGAGAATGCCGCCCATTAAGGGAGCTTGCTAACCTGGTACCTGAAATTTTGAACTTCTACCTGCCTAATGCATGCATTTCCATCATTGTGTTGTTCAATTAAGTCTCTCTCTCTGTCTCATGTCAAAATTTCTTTTATTAGAAATTTCGTGGCAGTAACTGAATTTTTCTTTTTTTTGTAGACATTAATTTTGGGTAATCGAGATGATATTGATGAAATGTCAGGAGCAAATGCATCTTATCTCATGTCTATTATTAAGCTCATCGATAAGTATGATCTGTATGGCCAAGTAGCATATCCTAAGCACCACAGGCAGTCTGAAGTTCCGAACATTTATCGTCTAGCAGCAAAAACAAAGGTAAAAAATGAATTACTTTATTATAGGCAACTCACATATTTCAGATTGTTCTTTGTGAATCAATCTTGTGTAATGCTGGTTAGACCAGCTTGTCAAGAAAAAGAATTGTTACTAATCTCCATTTGGTTCAATTTTGGTTTTACTTTCTGTTTGGATGAACCATTTTTCTTTCCCTTCTTTTGGTATCTTCAGGGTGTTTTCATCAATCCCGCTTTCATTGAGCCATTTGGGCTGACTTTGATAGAGGTGCTTGTCTAAAGTCAGAATTTGCACACTTTTCACTCTTACACAAATGTTACTTCATTTCATGTAAATGTGATGTAATCCCTTGCTGAACAGGCAGCGGCTTATGGTTTACCTATCGTTGCTACCAAAAATGGGGGCCCTGTTGACATCCATCGGGTTCGTACAATGATGGAGCCTTCTTTTGCTTAGAATATTTGCTTATAGACTCTGACAATAAACTTATCCAGGTGCTTGACAATGGACTTTTAGTTGATCCTCATGACCAGCAGTCTATTTCTGATGCTCTCCTAAAGCTTGTTTCTGATAAGCACCTTTGGGGAAGGTGCAGGCAGAATGGGTTGAAGAATATTCACCTTTTTGCTTGGCCAGAGCATTGTAAGACATACTTAGCTCGGATAGCTAGCATCAAGCCTAGGCAGCCACAGTGGCAGAGAAGCGAAGATAGGTTCCAAACTACTGAATCAGATTCACCTAATGATTCTTTGAGAGACATACAAGATATATCTTTGAACTTGAAGCTTTCATTGGATGGGGATAAAAATGAAAGTGGCACTCTTGATGATACTGAGGAAAATGTTGTTGATAAGAAGAAGTTAGAGAATGCTGTTTTGGCATTGTCAAAGGGTGCTGTAAGAAACACGCAGAAGGCTGGATCAACAGAGAAGGCAGATCCTAATATGGACAGCAGTAAGTTTCCCTCCGCGAGGAGGAGGAGATGTATTTTTGTCATAGCTGTTGATAGCGAGAGCTCAGAATTTCTTGACATTGTTAAGATGGTTGTTGAAGCGGCTGGAAAAGACAATTCTATAGGTTTTATATTATCGTCATCCATGGCCATATCCGAGATACACTCTCTGCTAGTCTCCGGGGGTTTGAATCCATTGGATTTTGATGCATTCATCTGTAATAGTGGTAGCGAGCTCTATTATCCATCTTCAAGTTCCGAGAATGTTCCTGGGCTTCCGTTTGTGGTGGACTTGGATTATCATTCACAAATAGAATACCGCTGGGGTGGTGAAGGTTTGAGAAAGACTTTGGTTCGTTGGGCTGCTTCCATCAATGATAAGCAAGGACAGGGAAAAGTTGTAGAAGAAGAAGAATCTGGATCAGCCACGTACTGCTATGCATTTAACCCGAAAGATCTGTCATTGGTAATTCCTCTTTGATTTACTCTTGTACCTTCCCAATAAAAGTGAAGTTAGAACATCCAGCATTTCTTTGATGTTCATCAAATCAACATGATAGATTGTGTATTGCAGATTCCTCCAGTTAAAGAGCTTCGGAAATTGATGAGAATCCAGGCTCTTCGATGCCATGTCGTTTATTGTCAAAATGGACACAGGATAAATGTGATCCCTGTGTTGGCTTCTCGAGCCCAAGCTCTTAGGTACATAACTATGTCGCCTTCTCCTTTGTAGTCCTTTGATGTCTTACCATCACCAAGCTCTCCAGTATGACAGTCTACATAAATTCGTATACACTCTCAGCAGGCATCAAAATAACTTCAACATTGTGGTTACTTTGCATTTTCTTGTTCGAGATTTTCTAAATTACAATGTACTATGTGCCATCCACTTCAGGTACCTGCATGTTCGATGGGGCACGGATTTATCGAATGTTGTTGTATTTGCCGGAGAATGTGGCGACACGGATTACGAGGGCTTACTTGGCGGGCTACATAAGACGGTTATATTAAAGGGAGTTGGCATCGGTTCTCGTAAGCTTCATGCTAACAGAAACTATCCCCTGGAAGATGTCATACCATCCGACAGTCCAAACATGGTCCAGACAGAAGGACGCAATGCCGATGACATCAGGAAGACGCTGAGAAAACTAGGTGTGGTTAAGTCCTAAATTCAGTTTCTGCTTATGCCTTTTGCGCTCCGTTTTTCCCCCGACATCGCCTCCGGAGCCTGAACAGACACAAAATCTAACCTCCACCAAGACAAAAGACGTGTTACATATATGAACAACGTTCGTGTGGCTTCTCTATAGATTCCCAAACTTGAGCAATGTATGCATCATCCCTGTTGATGGGATGATGTCAAATGCAGTTTTTGTTGTGGTCTTCTAATTCGATTCTCTCCTTGTGTTTATTTATATATTTATTTATATATTAAGGTATAATTGTATAGTTAAGAATTTTTAAAAAAATTTAATTTGATCTTAAAAATAAAATTAAAAATATAAAATCAAATCAACTCCTAATTTTTTTATTTGGTATATACGGTTATAAATTTTATTTTATTTTATTTTTAACGGTACTCAAAATAATATTATTGTATTTTAAAATATTATACATAAATAATTTTTTTATCACGTTGTATTAAAAAATTATATTAAATTTTAATTAATTTAAAGTAGAGTTACGTCGGGTTTTAGATAAAAAAAACTCTTTTAATGTAATTTTTTTTAGTCACAAGATCTGAACTTAATATCTTACTAAATAGATAATAAGTTATTTTTTACTTAACTTAATTAACCTTAGTGCAAATAGTTAAATAGTTAAAGTTTTAATCACTTATGACTCAGACACAGAAAATTCTCCATATACTACTCAAATTTATTAATAAGCAACGTGAATCACTTTCCATGATTGGAATCTTTACCATCTTTAAGACTGCAACAAAAAAGATTAAAATCTTTACCATCTTAAGACTACAACAAAAAATTAGATATTATCCATACGACAACTAATTCTCTCTTAAATTTATAAAAAATTATTATTTTATAATCTAATTTTGTTATAATTCAGCTTGATCGAATATTAACTAATAAAATAAAAAATTACCCACTGAACTACGTATAAATATGAAATTGCAAACTTCAATCTCATTATGTAAAAAATAATAAACTGATTATTGAACTGATCCTCCTCCACGATTATCATGCCAGGCAATCGATCCTGATTAATACGTTCAAATTTCTGGAGTTTCCGAGGAATCAATTATCCTGAAGGAAAAGTTTCCATTTGAGGATGACACCCTTGGTGAAGTTGCATTGGATGTGGGCTGTGGCCACCATTGATCAATGTCAAAACAAAATTCAATCAACCCTCTTGGATCCCCCACAACACTGTTCTACTCAAATATGTTCATCACAGCTTGGACGTGGTCTGTATTGCATCAAAATTTCTGCCTTTCTTCTTCTTTCTTTCTTCTCCTTCTTCTTCTTTACCATTTTTAATTTTAAATCTCAGAACCAGGTTTTACGTACAGAAACGCTAGTCCATACAGCAATGGACGGTTCCATCACCCCATTTATCCTCTACCCTTTAATCTTTCTCGCTCTATTCTGCACTTACATCAACCATCAATCCCATTTCTTCACCAACCTCTCTTTTTCTCATTCAAACCTTCCAAGAACCTATCAACAAAAACTTCGAGCGAAGGTCAGTCCTCCTTTGCCAAACGTGGCAGGAGATCACGACTTCAATAATGCAACCAGAAACAGTTGCACCACCAACGTAAGCATTTGTTTTTAAAATACGAGATGTGCAAATTTATAGTTCAGTTAAAGTTAAATTATCTATTCCAAGATTACAGTTTAATTCTAGAATCGAATCTTAGTATTTACATATTTAGTTGAATCATCGTAGGTCCATACGAAAGCGAAGAGCACGTTTGAGAAAATAGAAAAAACGCTGGCGGGTGCAAGAGCGGCCATAAGAGAAGCTAATCGAACACGTACTTATAAATTCACCTAAGGAGGAGAGCTTTGTCCCAAGAGGATCCGTTTACATAAATCCTTATGCCTTTGATCAGTTAAGAATTTTTTTTTTTTTTCTCTCTCAACTGTTTAATTAACCATCTTGTTGATTTATTCCTGCTTTCACTTACTTGCACTATTGAATTATTGATCAAAGAAGACAATTGTCCTTGGAAACTTAATTGATTAGCATGCATTTTCACATCAAGCTTAATCACTTCCGGTGTGCTTGATCGAATCCGGGTTAGCATCCATTGTTGTCATCCTTTAGATGAATACAATTTTGAGATGAAAGAAATTTTCAATTGATATTATAATGTTTCTTTCATTTTCAAAAAGAACGGAAAAAACATTTTCTTTGCTGGCCGATTGAAGTACTGCAATAAATATTTTTAAATAAATCTCCAACACACAAATTTTAAACTTAATTAATATTTCAACTAAAAATCAATAAATCAGATAAATCATCACGATTATTATAAATTTAGAATCACTTTTTAGTGACCTTCATATAAATATAAAATTAATAAAAATTATGATTACTGAATATTATTTTAATTTTTAACGATATTTTATAAGACATCTATGAATCAATGAAAAACTGTTATAAGATTCACTTCTTGCCATCATAAGATGATCCAAAGTGCTCACTAATTGGAAGATTTCGATTAAGGTCCTCGTATTAAGCTTCTACTCGGAATGTGCATCATGGTAGGGTAACGTAAATGGTTAGAACAAGGCCTGAAGTTTCCCTTTTCTGTTTGCACGTTTCTAGCCCTGACAACCCATGCCACAGGCTGCAAAATGCAATGCACTTTTTCCAATGAAGATATTAGCCAATTAATGTCTTGATGAGCTCAAAATAGGTACTTCTGTTATGTGCTTCCTTAGCTCTCACTGCCCTAGATTCTCTCTACCAGCCTCAAAGTTGGACTTTTTAGAAAGCTCCCCCAATAAGCATTTACTAAGGGGCACAAAAGCCATGAGAATAATGACACAACAGGAATAAATTGAGCCTAAATTCTTTTATGTTCGGTTTAATCAGGAGCCACATTGAGATGGAGAAAAGATTCAAGGTATGGACATACAGAGAAGGAGATTTGCCGCTGTTTCACAACGGGCCAACGACGGCCATTTACTCCACGGAAGGACATCTCATTGGTGAACTGGACAGCGGCAAGAGCCGATTTTCAGCGAACAATCCTGAAGAGGCACTCGCATTTTTCATTCCTGTTAGCATCGTAGAGGTAGTTCGATATGTTTACAATCCTCTCGTCACTTACTCTCGCGAGATGCTGCAGAATGTTGTCAAGGACTACATTGGCACCGTCTCGTCTAAGTACCCTTATTGGAACCGAAGCAGTGGAGCTGACCATTTTTTTGTCTCTTGTCATGACTGGGTACGGTAATTTTTTTTTTAAACTAATTAACCTTGCATTAACTTTTCTTTTTCTTTATATTTTTTTGTTCTTTGGCATCTTGGCATCTTTGATTTGATATTCACTTGGTTTGTTGATGCACCTAATTCTACCACCTCTTTTACTTGAAGTCGACCAATTAAGAAAAAAAATCTGCGAGAATTCATATATTTTTAAGGACCTGTAAAATAACTAAATAAGGAGGAAGTATTTCGAAATGTTTAAATTAATTTGTTAAATTAAAAGAAATTTTTTTTTAAAAAGAAACTGTTATCTATTGTATATTTTTATTCTTGATATGTAGTTTTTTTAATATAATATTCAGTCTCAACTATATATTTAATGATAAATATATTCTTAAATATATATGAAAAAGTAAAATTATTCGTATTAACTAAATTTATTGTATTTAGTTATATTAACGTGCTTGCAATTACACATTTTAAACACAAATAATACATAAGAAGACGCTATAATAGGTCATGAAATGTGAATATACATTTTGCCATCTTACATTAGAAAATTCTAGTTTGAAGCATGCCTTCAATCTTGTTCTATTTTTTCTTAAATTACTAACATTTTTGTGTCCTTCATAATTTCTTTCAATCGAATGTCTCATCAGGGGCCGGACGTTTCAGCCGCTCATCCAAAATTCTACAAGCACTTCATCAGGGTCCTCTGCAATGACAACACCACCGAAGGCTTCAAACCTTCACGAGACGTCTCCTTACCCGAAATCAACCTCCCGTCCGGACAACTCGCCACCTCTCACACTTCTCAACCTCCCAACAGCCGTCCGATCCTCGCGTTTTTCGCCGGAGGAGAACATGGTCAAGCAAGAAAAATACTATTCCACCATTGGAAGGACAACAAAGACAAGAACATTCTAGTAAACGAATATCTCCCCAAGACCTTAAACTACACCGAATTAATGGGTCAGAGCAAGTTTTGCCTATGTCCGAGTGGATATGAAGTTGCGAGTCCTAGAGTGGTGGAGTCCATATTGTCAGGTTGTGTCCCGGTTATCATTGCGGATAATTATGTTTTACCGTTTAGTGATGTTCTTGATTGGACCAAGTTTTCGGTTCACATTCCGATTGGAAGGATACCCGACATCAAGAAAATTTTAGAAGGGATTTCAGTCGGTGACTATTTGGAAATGCAGAAGAGGGTGGTCCAAGTACAACGACATTTCGAGCTTAATCGACCCTCCAAGCCTTTCGATGTAATTGACATGGTGATGCATTCGGTTTGGCTTAGGAGGCTAAATCTCGAGGTGAAAATGTAATTAATTTTTTTTTTTTTTTCATTCTATGTGAGGACTTGGTGCAATTTTAAATTCATTAGATCGTTTTAGATACGTATCCGGGTTATTTGGAGCTTTCAAACATTAGGTTGAAGTTGGCGATTGTTAGCGCCGTGAAGTATTCATATGCTCCTGCAATGGTTAGAGAATGAAAACAAAAAGATGGTTTTTTTTAATAGGATGCGTTGGACCCCTTAGAGATCCATTGAGTGACTTAAGCCCAGGCTCCATGGCCCTACCCCTTTGGAACAAAGTTAGACAGGATGGGTCTAAGCACACTCCAATCAACTTGGGCTAAGATCAGATCCAATTCATGCCCGCGCCCCACTAACAAGAATTTGGATCACCAGCAAAAAGTCTCTAAAATCACCAAAACTTTCCGAGAGGCCTATGTAATTAACTTTATGGAGAAAAAAAATGGCAAAGGCATTTGTAACTGTTAGTTCTTCTGGACTCACTTTTCAGGCATTCACACTGCCCATGCCTCTTACCCGAGATGTGTTATTCTGCTTTTCAAGGTGTTCCAACAGTTCTACCAGCCAAATGCCAACAAATGACTCAAAAATTAACATCCCTCCAACAGCCAATGTTGCCGATAAGGAACCAGTGACTGGAGCTAATTGTGGTTGAACCACGGTCTGACAGCACCATTCACGTGGCCATTGCTGTGGATCCCCATACCATTTGGGATGAGCGAAGGGTGTAATCCAACAGCCATTGGAGGTGAAGCAGCCGGGTATAAACCATGATTGTGCGGTAGCATATGAGGGCCCACAAGAGGACTGGGGCCAGAACTCCCCTTCCGCTGTTGGAGGGCATGAATCTGCCTGAGACCCTCCTCATGAATGCGTGCTAGCGTCTCCAACTCCTTAATGGATAGAACTTCTAATCCAGCACCATATAGAGGAGCATGCCGAGACATCTCTTCTTGAAGTGAAGCCTCCAGTGTGTGAATGTATTGCTGCCAGAGAAAAAAAATGCATTAACCCAACATGACAACCTCAGTTCACATAGAAGAAAGAAGCATGTCAAGAAGAGGTTGTGGTCATTAAACTCTCAAGACGTGAACAAGAATAATCATTTCTGATACTAATTAAAAGCTGAATAATGGCCAGTTTTAGATTCTAAGCCAAACACTTAAGAACGTGAAGTTTGCAATCAGTTGATGCTCGGTTGCACCTCTTACATATTGCACTAATAATATCATAAAGTACACTAAATCTATATAACAGTTCCAATATTCCTCAAGTTCTACCCAAAAAATCCAAGAAGAAGCTATGTTTTTGACCAAGAATAGTACAATGGAACCGTGTCACAATTCAAAACTAGGAGAGCTTATAATATGAATAAACAATTGGACTGTGGACAGGCAAAAATTCTGCAATGAATGAGAAGAAACACAAGAAAAGCATAATAATGTAAAAGCAAAAACCTGGCACGCCTGCAATTTTGATTCCATCCCATCAATATACGCTTCACACCGAGCAACCTGCTCTTCTTTCTCCCTCTTTTCTCCTTTCGTTTGCCCAACTGTGTGTGTCAATCTCCGAACTTCATCTTCCAGTGACTGACGGATTTCCTCTCGGGTCACATTCTCTGTGGCATATCGTTTTAATTCTTCATCGAATCTTTTCCGTGCAGCTTCAGCACTTTTAAGCCTTTCAGCCAAAGCATTTTTCTCCTTTACTACTCTCTGTTACATTCATGGATTAAAAGGAAACATAAAGCGAGTCAACGTTAAAGGCAAAACAACTTCAGCAAACTGGTAAAGATTTTAGTGCATGATTCCATTCCTATCACTTCACCACAACAAGCCAGGAAAACACCCATCATAACAAAGCTGGTTTCAGTGAGGGAAGATGCAGCAAATTAAAAACAAACTGTTACCTTCAATTCATCCCGTTTCCGGGACTTCAATTGAGAGAGTTGTGTTTCAGCATCATGAAGACGATCCTGAAGAACTTTCTTCTCAGTTGTGAGCTTCTTGATATCATCATCCCGCTCTGAGCGCAGCCACTCGAGTTGACTCTCAACCTCTTGTATCTGCTCAGCAAGTTCCTTCTTTTCACGAGAAAAGCGATCAATCTCGGCTCTCATTTCAGACTGTCATTTAATAAAAGGGTCAATACTTCAAACATCCGAAACGGCAGAAGATGCCATAGCATACCCTAGACCATGTATTATCAATTGAATGTACATCATGTACCTTGAGTTGATTGTTAGCAGCCTCAGATTCACTCAACTTTTGTGACAGAATACCTTTTTCCCGGGCCATATTGGACATCTCTGCCTTCCTCTCTTCGCGCATGCGAATGGTTTCATCTTCACTGGTGCATAACTGGTGCCAAAGAGCTGTCCGGTCAACATTTGCAAGCTCAGCAACTTCCCTCATCATACTCAGAACAGGTTTAATAATTTCTTGGTCCTCGCAAGCAAGAATAACCAAAATATCCAGGTCTAAATCTACATCACAACCGTTATCTGTAGAACTTGTGGCACGATCAACAAGCCTCTTTAGCATTCTCCCTCTGTGGGCCTCATCAGCATACCATTTGAACAATATTGTATACAGCATCTTCACAAACCCCTTCACACAAAGGTCTCTAGAAAGGGCCAATGTCTCAGCAAGCCCAAGAACAACACTAAAATCATCTCGTTCAACTCTTATCTGTTCATTGGCTTCTCCCTCTACCATAGCATCTGCATGCTGAAAACTTTCAGCAACAAATCTGGCATTAAAACTCAATCTCTGAGCAAGGCGCCTTTCCAAGACCATTGCAACAGATTGAGCCACAATTGCTCCCTGAGCTATGGCTCTCTCAAATGTTTGAGAAGCTTCAACAGCAAGGCAAGGTATTGATAACATCTCAATAAGGATATAAATATCAGAAAAATGATGATTAGCATATAATGCCTGCTCTTCCACCACATGCAACCTTTCAGAGCTCATCCCATTTTCACCAAACAATAGTGGCCCACAAGGCAACGTTGAGCAGTCACCGCCAAAGTCATTGTCACAATCTATATCTCTAAGTATTGTTTCAGCAACATCCCCCCAACTATTTACAGTTCTACTCAGTAAATCCAGGACAGAAGGAGACACCTCCGTACCTAAATGCTTTAATTTAACACGAACAGATCTAACCTACAAAAGAAATCAAAGAAGCTCATGCATGCATAAAACCAATTATGTCAGGAAAATAAGAAATTTATGATAGAAATGCATACTGCTTCAGGGAGATGTTGACACTGTGATGCGGCTTTGAATAGAAAATCTATAGTTGCAGCAAGAGGTTCATCATTGGAGTCAGACAAAAGTTCAATAGATTGAAAAACAATGCGTTCCCACACATCACTACCACATTCCAATTGACTAAGAGCACCAAAAACCTGAGAAACAAAAGAATATGAAAATTATACAATGAAATTTGTAGCAGTGAATGTAAAAAAATTGGTGCATCCAGTTTAATATCTAAATTAAGACAGCCATTCCGAAATCCATCATCTTTCCAGTATGACTCAGTATTCTCCCAAACAATAAAAGAGATAGAAACAGATAATTCTCCTATGCTATCTTACTGGTATTCGCAGTGATGGTTCAGCGTCAGGCTTCTTGAGTCTTTCAAGAAGAGCACAAGCTGCCAATGGATGCTCTGAATGCTCAACC
>STGP01021521.1:1579-15012 GCA_004918865.1 Caryocar brasiliense | reverse complement strand
AGGCATAGAATTATGGGGTGGGTGGCACTCAAATTCTTTAAAGAACGACAATCATTCAATAATTGAAAGAGACCAACCAACATGATTATCATGTCAACCGAACAAAAGACGTGGACACGATATTTCATGTCGTGCCCCTTGCTCTTCATATCGAACTACTTGGACTTCCCACGTTGTTGGAGAAAATTTGTACCGAACACAAAGGAAGTGCGGAAATTGGCCCGAGTACCGGACTTCAGATGTTGGTTGTATTCTGTTCTTGGTCCTTCTAATGTCTTCGAAGACTTGATTTGTTCAAGTTGCTTGCAGGTATCTAGTTCGTGTTTGCCAGTCCTTCGATGCAGATTGGAGAGGAACATTCATAAAACTTCTGTTCATATCCCAGTTAAGATAAGGAAGCACGTCAGCGATGAAGCATGCTCTCCCAAAACCTCGATTGCAACAACAACAGAATCACTTAAGTGAAGACAAAGCCCAAATAGAACCAAAATACAGAAGAAGACTGAAAGGCATTTTCCTTCGTACAATTGTTGCACGTGCCAATTAGAATCTCAACTCAGCCGCAAAGAAAAAAAGGGCCAAGAACCAAGGACAATGCCTAGCCCCACACTCGGCTGTTCATTGTTAACTCTGCTGTACCAAGAGCAATACTATTGGCCTCCCATGCCCTTGGAGAAGAGGTAGAGTGGGTGCCGGTGCACCCTTTCCCCGTTGCACTTGTTGTGGGGGGTGATTTGAAGCATGTCAACTCCAATGGGAGGCATAAGAGTGCCCTCCATCGAGCTGTCGTGAACAAGACACGTGACCGGATATCAATTGGGTACTTCTACGGCCCGCCAACGGATGTGATGATCGGACCATCAGTTAAGTGGACTGCGTGGATCATCCCATCTTGCGCCGCCCTGTGACATGGAAAGAGTATATTGATGCCTAGGCAACTCATTTCAACAAGGCCTCAGAATTGATCAAACATGATGCATTTGCGAGCAGTAACAGGTGTCGGCACTTGCAGACTTGCAGTAGTACTCATCTTTTGACCTATTTTGTAGACGTTGATGAAGGGGCATTCAAGGTAGAACCTCTCTCCACTGAGGAGGTCAGAATTCAAAGATTTAAGAAAATGGGACGAATTCTGCAGATAAATGGATTATACAAACTACTGGAACCCTGTCAACTGCTTAGCCATAACTATTGGCTTTGCTTGAATGGGAGACATGCATCACGTTGGTAATTAAGAACCTGCGATTCCTTTCTTAGCAAACACGAGAACAGAAATTCAAGACAATTGAATCCTATATATTTCATCTTGCTGCATGAAAAATATCATACAAGTTGCATTTACAAAATATGGCCCTTTTAACTGCAATCCTACTTTGATAAGCAGGCCATCATTGACAGATCAGCTTTGGGACAAAATTTGAAATCTTGGCGGGGTTAGTATTGGATTTCTGTAATTGACAAAATTCCAAAGAAGCCCTCTTTCTTCCTACTGAAACGAGTAAAGACTAACCATTAGCTAATATGAACAATAACAAAGGAATTTGTTAGAAAACCTGGAAATTTGTTTACGTACACATACTTCCAAAGCTATACGTATTGACAGCGATGCCAACAAAACCCAAAAAAGGAAGTGGGATCACTTCCAGATCTTCACACACTTGTCATGACTAGCAGAAGCAACCAAACGGGTAACATTTGATACGGCCAAGGCAGATACTACTTTGTCATGTGCACGCAGAGTCATTGTCTTGTTTTCAGCCATGTTCCAAAGCTCCAGATTCTGGAAAACAATTTCAAAACCAAAGTTCTGGGTTAGAAGCTTGGGCATAATAAAAGTAATAACAAAGAACTCTAAAAATACCCAATCATATTTGATAAAAAGTTTTTCTCTCTTGAGATGCTTTGTTAAATTAATTTATCATGTGCGGTAAGTAAGAAATTACCTTCCAATGACAACCAATGTGTAACCCTTGTGCACTAAAAGCTAAAGTACAAGACTCACATCCTAGGAAACTAGTATATAATCATAGAATACTGGGTAGCTAAATTAGAATTATGAAGTCCATGGGTAGAAGAAAGCAATGACTTGCCTCATAACAGCCAATGACTAACAGAGAAGGATAAGTCGGATGGAAAACACAGGTCTGAAATTTGTTGCCAGTACCGCTCAACTCACGGATGCATTCCCCTTTGTTGCTGCCAGCGCCAACTGTCCAGATCCTAACCAAGTCGTCACTCACAGATGCCAGATACTCGCCACAAGGATCCCAGCACACAGAATGGACATGGTTCTTGTGACCCTTAAACAAGGAATCCACATTCAATATAATGGAAGTGTGATCAATAATTGGGATCCGTGACTCGAGAAACACCCCATAAATCACATGCAGTGAAAATTCTCAATAAATGGAGAATTGCACATACTTATTAGAAAATAGTATTTGCTAGACATTAAATTCACTCGATAAAGTAAACCAAAAAAAGACACTATCAAATCTTTTTGTTCAGAAATTTGAGTTGTCCTTAGATATTTCTTATGCTACACTTGCTTTTGAAATAGCCATAAGTGTGCAAAGTGTTCCCTAATATGTACAGCCTACTGCAACAGTTACACAAATTTTCAATCACCTTTCTCAAATCCTCTTGGCAATCAAATAAAGCATAAACATATTTTCCCACATAATTCATGGTTCATTTACAGAATTTTCTCAACTTTTCTTTCCCCAGCCACCAATCAAATCAAATGAGCATTTTGTTAACAAATGCTTTGGAAAGCAGCAATTTGGTAAGATATAGGTGTGACCTATACCTGTAATTTAAGCCTGCAAACCCGGGTCTCAACATCCAATAAAGAGACCAAATTTTCTGCAGCAGCTGCAAGGATCCTTCCAAGATGAGGCTGAAACCTTATCTGCGTGCCACCACCCTACATGTGATACCAAATCATAAATCAAAGATTATCTGAAAATAAAAGCAAATATTAGATTTCGCACATGATTTCTCTTGAAGACACATTTACAAAGATACAACAAAATTATACCTTAAACACTGCAGCATAACTACCATTTTTAATACTCCAGTAGCGCATTTCACCATTATTATCACAGGAACAAATAAGATCCTCTTGACTAGGGTGGAAGTCCACTGACATGACACTTGTAGAATGTCCTGAAAATGTGCGAAGTGAATAGCTGGGCTGCAATTCGGAATATTATAACAGTTGAATGAGAACACTCAGAGAATTGAAATCAGAATATATTGAAAAACAATTACAAGGAGAGAGAGGTTACTAACATTATCAGGATCCCAAACCTTGACAGTTTTATCAGCTGAAGAGGTAGCGAGTCGCGACATGCTCAGGCTAAAACGAGCATCAGTGATCCATTGAGAATGTTCTTCAAGTGTAGACTTTTCTGTGAAAGACTCTGTGCACCAAAGCGTAACCTGCAGCATATAAAAAATGAGAGATAGCATAGGACTTTCCATGTGCTGTAGAATATATAAATAAACTTAATTAAAGTGCAGCCAATTTTAATCCAGTCTGCAGTTACCTTTTTGTCATGCCCACCAGTTGCCAGAAATTTTCCATCATATGAAAAATGACAACATTCAATTTTGCTTTTACTTGCAGGAATAAGTTGCATTTCTGAGAATGAGAAGCCTACATTGGAACAAAAGTGATACACCAAGACAACAAAACTTCAGAAACAGGAATAATCAACAAATTTCATCAGCATTTGTCCAAGCGCATGTGTGTGCATGTATGTGATTGCTTGTCCATGCATGGAGCCCACAATGAGAGTATTACAACCAAGTGTACCTTTGCAAACATCTGTGGACTGACCAACTCTATCTCTTGGATCTACAGCATCGTGAGAAAGGAAAGAGTCCACATTGTCATCCAAAGTTCTATCATCCACAAAACGGTCCACATCAGCCTGCAACAAGTTATACAGATTATCCAATGAAATCGATAAGACAATATTATGCACAGCAATAGCCAACGACTCAGAAAATTAGCATCATCCATCAAGTGATCTGAAAAGAGACCCAAACTAAAGTCTACATAGGTATGCCATTTCTGTCACGAGTACCTGATAATTGGATGAGAAGAAGGTAATAATAAATTTTAATCTTATACCTTTCGCTGTCATATTCTGCTCATCACTTATCAATTCAATATGCGGTGGCTCTTTCAATTCACAGTTCCATGCTCATTATAAAGCTTCTATTAATTAATCTAGTTAATTTAAGTCAATGGAGGACACCATAGAAACAAAAAGATGCTTCTATTAATTAACCAGGTAAATTATGAACTCTCGGAAGGACAAACCATCAAGGAATGGTTCCTGCTCCCATTTCTTTTTCTCTTCCTTTTTCTTCTATTCTTGCTTTGTGCATTCAAATTTTTCTTTATTCTTTTCTTGTGGTGATGCATACTCCTACATATATGTCCCCTTCTTTTAAACTTTCCATTTTCCAGATCTCTTTGCTCTTATTTATCAAATTGAAGAAAAGAAATAACTTCATGTAACCAATCTATAGGTGCAAATTTGTGGCAAGATTTCCAAAAGGGATAACAGCTATATAAAATCAGAAGAACCAAACCAAGAAACTTTCTGACCAATTCGTTTGGAGCTGATGCAAGGGGGCTCAAACCATCAGAGCCAAACATAAGCAGAGACTTGGAGGAAGCACCGGTGTGTGGCAAAGTAGGTATTGACATAGCATCTCCTGGTGTGTGCGTAGAAGGTGTTGAAGGAGAACTTGGGGCAGGCCCAGTTGTGGTTGCAGTCCCAGAACTATTAGCAGGACCCGAAGATGAACCTGGCTGCTTTCTCTTTCGTCCAATTTGATTTTTTACTGACTAAAATAGAAAAAAAAACTTTGTTAAAGACACTTAAGACATCAACTTGAAAGACTAATTAAATCATGGTGATATTGAAGTTCACAATAACCAGGTAACAAATGCACCAGAAGTGGGATACGAATTGTTGGATTACATGGACAATAAAGTGAAAAAAAAAAATCCACACAAGAAAGAAGAACAAACAGCACTTTATCACCAGTGATGTCAGATAGTGATTGCAGCTTGCAAGCACATGAAGACAGAAAAGTGACAAATAATATCTCATTTATATGAATCAAAACCAAAAGCCTGAAGATAGAAAACCTGGTCATTTCCTTTGAAAGTGTTTGACTTTGACAGGCCACCATCTACTGTTATGCTGTTAGAACCAATCATTTTATTTTGCTGTTGGAGGTGGGGATTCGAATTCTGAGACTGCTGACTTGAAAGCGGATGCTGTGGATACAGTTGCTGCTGCTGATTGTTCTGCAGTTGTTGATGTTGTAACTGGAAAACATCCAACTGTGAGTAAACCAATGATTGCAGGAAAAGAATTGAATGAATAATCACTGTCAGATCTTGTACTCTAAATAAAGCTTCAAGCCCCTGAACTTTATTTTATCTATTGATTAAGCTCCCTTCCCACAAGAATGCACCCACAAAATAGCAAGGGAAGGAAGCACAAAGACAAAAGTGTCTTAAAACTGGAAAAAGAATACGAGATATTCCATATACTATTCCAAAGAAAGAGAGAAGAATACCTTTAACAGCATATCTGTGTCTCCACGGGCCATTACAGGACCACCAACTTGCATCTGTGATGCAATGTTACTAAGCAAATCACCTGAGCTCAATGGACCATCTTTCCCAATACCCATATTCTGGTTATTAAGAAGCATTCTCAGTTTCCTACTTTCCAAATCATTGACAGAAGGTGATGACAAGCTTTGCCGTGCATGAAGGAGCAGATGTTGTTGCAACTGAAAGTTACTCAGGCCCTGAGGGGATTGCATCAACCTTTGTTGCTGAAGAAGCCCGAGCTGATCCAGTCCCTAACAATGTGAACATATAAGATTGCTTTATTCTAAATTGCACAACTTAATGCACTGAGAAAACTTTCCAGCTTTGTTCAAGAGTTGATTACATTGTCCATCAGATATATTAACCTATTACACAAGACACAAAATATGGGGAAATTTTCATATCAAACATCAGTTTAAAAAACTCACTGTTAAGGGCCATCCTTTCAAAGTCAAATTGTTTCCCCCTTGATTGGATCCTAAGTAATCATAAGAATAGCAGTTAAAAATAACAGCTAAAATAGTAAAACCATGCAATTCATAAGCATCCAAGATAAGTAATTAACTCATGATTTCCAGCCAAGTGGCCAAATTAGAACACAAAAAACCTTGAATGTCCAAAATACTTATGTACTATGCATATCTTGTTTGCTGATCTGTCTCAAGTAACTAGTTCTAATCCAATTGATACTTTCTCCCAGATGCAACACCAGTTAAACGAGATTTATCTTTCTACTGCCAACCTTCTCATAATGCAAACATGGAAACAGAAGAACATCTTTTCTGTTTAACAATTACAAGGAGTAATAATCAATACCATGCACCCCAATAAGTGATCCTTCTGTACCAGCAACCCTGGCATTCATCTCACTCTTTATATCCTGTTGCAGCAGAAACAAACCAGGAATAAATATCTGATATCAAACACCAAAGTATGGAGGGTCCTTGAACCAAAAACATTACCGGGGTAGACAAAGGAAGTTGCTGACTTAGGTTTTGGGCATGCTGAAGATTTGTTGAGCCACCAGGTGCAGCATGCAATGTTTGACTGCTCCCCGCCCCAAAAACCCCAATAAAACAGAGAGATAAGTGCTCAGCTACCACCAAAATGACAACCCAGACCAACAAATAGCATTATCATGACAAAAAAAAAAAGAATCACCCAGAAATGTACCCTGGAGGCTGACCACCCATTGCTGCTGCTTTCAACAAGGAAGCATGATTTGGATCTAACAGCTGGCCCATATTGTCACTTAATCTTTGCTGTGGGATACTCTAATATCAGCTGGCCAGAGAAATGAAAAGAAGACAGTCTTAAAGGCTTAAAAAAGTCAGTACCTTTATAACTGCATCATCTAAGGATTCCCTCTGTGGTGGAAGCTTCAATCTGTCATCATACATTTTTGCTGCCAAAGCACTTGCGGTTGCAGAATTCTGCCTGCTGATATCATTAGAAGCAAGGGTATTGCCAGCTGCATTTGGATATTGGTTGCCATCTCTTTGTTGCTGTTCTTGCTGCTGCTGCTGAGCATGCCTTTGCAATAACAGCTGCTGCATTTGCATCTGTTGATGATGCTGAGATTTCGGCTGTGGTTGTTGCTGCAGCTCCCGAGCCTTGGCCAATTGGGTCTGCCATTTTTAAATGCTTTATATCGTAAGCTCCTTACTTGTCATTACAAGACAAAAATCATATAAAACTGCATATTTCTGTTTCACAAATACAACAGACATCAAAGATAAACATTAAGATATGTCAAAAGAATCAAAGCATATGCTAATTGTGGGTTTATTTAAATAATATTGATATCTCCTGCCAGTTAGGATGCATTAGATATGATACAGGGAAAGTGCAATTCAATGAGTAGAAAAACTAGGCCAGAACCCAAACCATGTTTAACAGAAAGAAAGTACATTAAGTAGAGCTAACCAAACAGAAAATGTCTAGATAGTTATGCGAAGAAAAAGTAAATAGGTCGGACAAACTATAAACCAACCTCAATGTAAGATGCTGCAGCATCTGAGTGCTTCTCATTTGTCCTAGCAATGAATAAGTCCCAGAAGACAGACCACCACTCAAGCAGAAAGCCTCCAGGTGCATCAATAGCTAGAACAAAATGAAACTCCAAATCAACAAGTTTTGATAAGACAAAAAGAAATCACAGGAGTAAACCAGTCTCTCTTCACAGTCTTACCTACAGGATCAGTGGCTACTTTCCCTTCAGCTTGAAATGCCTTTGCCGTGGCAAGTAGTTTCCTCTTCATAAGATAATCATATATGTACACATCCAACCTATTGCAACAAAAAACAAGAACAAGGTTCCTATCAAGCAAAACATCCAGAATATTAGAAAGGAGAATAAATTAGCATGTCTTCATATGTTCTTTTTGGACCATTTTCTTATAGTTTGGACGGGAGAAAAATATCCAGCATATGAAGGGGACTGAACATATCAACAACAAGCAGCTTAAGAGCACAAGGCATATGAACTGTGGAGAAACTTTTCAACAAGCGATAGAAGGCGCATAATCACTTACCCTTCTAAAGATCACTCGTATTTAAAAACTAAAACATGTTAACAGACAACAAAAATTTAATCTGAAATGATTAAGCAGCCTAATTTGAATTGAAATTCCCATTCTATATCAAGCAAACTTAGAATATTATCGTGCAAATGTCACTCCTTCGACTTCCTCCAAAAAGAAAGGCAAACTTATTTCAAACAAAGAGATAAAGATGATATTTTGAACCACAAAATTGGGATAAAGGCCAAAACAAAAACACTGAACAAGAAAGAAGTAAATGAAAGCATAGGAACCCTAACCCTAGAATCAGCAAATTAGCAACAACAGAGTCAAATAAACATGTAAACAGATAATAAGTTGAGGCCATTGACAACGCCTGTGAAACTAATACCAGGAACCAAAAATCAAAGCGAGAAACTCAAATCCCTCACCAGTACTGAGCCACCAAACATGAATTTCTAGTAAAAAAAAAAGCAAACTTGACAAATTTCCATACAAAACAAATGGCCAACATAGAAATTAATGGTACCAAAACGTACCAATTCCGAGAAGCAAGAAAGAAAAAGCAATGAAATAAAAAAGAAACTCCAAGCCAACAAGAAAACCAAGAAACACCCATCAATAAAAGCAAGAAAACATCACCACCCAACAAAAGAAAACACTGCAAAAATCAAAACAACGCAAGTTCCCAAAAGCCTTCAAAGCCACAAGAACACAAAAATCTCTGAAAAGGGCAGACCAGAAACTTGAAGAGAACCCACCGAAACAGTAACTGCAAGAAACATGACAAAGCCACGAAAATGGCTAACGGAACTTACATTTTATCAGCTTCCCAGTTAGTCTGAGACATGATTACAGTTTTACTTAACGATTTACAAACGTGGTCAGATAATCCCAGAAGAATAACCTCAAAAGCTGTGAGCTTCAAGAATGTCGGCAGAGATTCAAAAAAAATACTGGGTTTGGTGCTCGGATTCTTTGGAAATTGTGTGATTTTTCTGTGTGTGCTCAGAATCTTTGGAAATTTATGTTTTCCTCCTTCGTGAAAAAATTAACCAAAAAAAAAACAAAAAAATAATAAAAAGAAGTTGCTTTTTTGGCCTTTGCCTGTCCACTCGGAGACGATAATCTTCGTTTGCTTTGCAAAGAAAATAAGTGTTGAGTTTTGTTCTGTTCTGTGTTTTGTTTTGTTCGTTGCTCGACTGTTTTCTTTCTTTTTTGGCGCTTTTCCTTTATTTTATCTATTTTTTGTTTTTGTTGTTTTTTCAGCTCTTCCTTTTGTTTTGCCCCTTGTTTAATGCGACTGCGGCTGCCCACCTGATCACCATCGTTTATCTAATTTCGATATGTACATGTTCTGATTTTGATAAAATTAAAAAGAAATTTAATTTTGTGTATGAGAATTAGCAAAAAAATATCTCTAATATGAATATAGAATTAAAGTTACTTTCGTAATTAGATAAATAAGGATCTTAAAATCCTCGCTAATAAAATTTACCAAACAAACAGATATGACAGAGAAGTAGAGAATGAAATATTTCCATGTTCAGATATTTTGTGAATTTTTCTTGTTGATGTTGCCATCAGTCTTGCATCCGTTTTGTTCTCTCTTCTGTCTTTGTTGTCTGAGAATATGACTAGAACAGAACCATCAGCCTCAGAGACATGCACAATGCCATGATACACCTTCTCAAACATATGACAGAACAAATAGTAGAGAGCTTGGAAAGGGACTTGAGGGAAATTATTATCAAAATTGACTTCCATGACATTATGCTCATCCAATAACATAAGCTGATCTTTGAATATTGGCACAAAATTTTTGCAAAAGCTTTATATTCCTGATGACGTTGTTGGTGGTGGAATTCAAAGAAAGTGGTGGCTGTGGTGGGGACTAGCTGTAATGGACTCGGGTCTTTTAGTGTCAGGAAACCAAGTAGGTAGCCCAAAAATGGATGATCACAAGCGGAAACATAGGAACCTTGTTTGTTTGTGAAGGCATCGGATTTTCATGGCAAAAAAATTCAATTCTGTGATCAATGAACTGCTGGTGATTCTGTTCCATTCCAACGAAACGTATGGTCTGTCAAATTCTCATTCTGCCATCCACTCAAAAGCGAATAAAAAGGAAAAGAAAAAAAAATGAGAATGGAATTGGAAAAGACAAATATTTAGAGCTAAAAAACATATCAATCCTCAGGATTTGAATCGTTTCCATATTCGTAAATTTTTAATATTTCCTTCGTAAATTAATACTCATTCCATGAAATCATCTTTATCATCTACAGGAATTGGCTTGTTCCTCCAGGATACGGCATGGGCGCTCCCGCCAAGCTGAAAGACAGATCATGATAGCAGGACATAAGATGGTTTGTAATTAGTAATCCACTAACAACAAATAAACATGAAGAAAGTGGAAATTGAGAAAAACAAATTCTGGAACTCTGAAGTCCTTACAGCCATGCAGACAACACCGACAGCCAGGGTTCGTGAAATGCTTCTGGGCGAGTTAAAAAACCAAGTGCAGATCTCTGCAGACACGGTGGAAGGTGCTCCGAAACTTATCATGCCAAAACTTTGGTTTCGGTGGCAAACCAGTTGACTGAAGACAAACTCCATAGAATTTTAGTAGCCCAATGATCATGTTTCGTTTTTCCAATTTGAGGAACGAGGCTACCAAGAGCAAGAGAATCTAAAACTAACTAAAATATCAGGAAAAACGTAGAGATTTTATATGGGCCTGATTTAGGTAATTGCCAGCCTCATGGTAAACAACCCATTTCAATAATTTACATGCGTTTTGGGTTGAACTTAAGGAAAAGTCCATCTCAAGGCCCAACAGGCAAGAAATTTTCCAATTGGAAGACTTAATGCAGAAAGGACAGAATACCCACAAATTCATGAACAGCACCAAAAACAACTGAGATCCCATTGCATTAAGGCATTAAGCCATGAGAACCGTGAAAGTGAGAGGTACAACTATGGTCAATAAGCACATTAACCCAAGCCTGGTGGATTGCTAGTTTTAACAGGAACCACCTAGAAGATCATATGGCAAACAGACACCGAAAGAGAAACCAGAAAACAAACATTTGCATGGCCAGCACCCGTTCTGTCTCCTCGGTGGACGCATTTGCATGGCCATTGGCCGACACAAGTTGTGAAACAACCAAACCAAGTTCCGGTTCTTTTTCCACGTGAATGAACACTTCGACTTTTAGCTGACTTGAAGATCTTCCCACAAACACACACAAGACCGTGGCTCCCCTCATCAATTATTTCTCTGTCTTTCCCATGAATTAGCGTTTTCATCTATTCTTTTCTTGAAGATACTTTGTTTGCTTCTCTTTCGATTTCCTTCCTCCCTCTTTATTCTTCCTCTTTTGATACCATCTCTTCCTCCTCCCCCTCCTCGTCATTGGATTTCAGAAATTTAGGGATGCTGCAAGACCTAAATAGTGGGTGCCTTTAAAGAGGGGGACCAGAACAGTAAATGCTTCATCGATGAAATTTATCTGAGTGCCTGCGTACCCAATTGTTCCATGGACCACATTAATGACTTGTTGCTAAGATTTTTTGTTTTTAATGGGAAATTTTTGTAAATATATTAATAAAGGCCCAAAGGGTGCGTAATTTTTATAGCTTTTTGGTGCAAGGTGATAATGTTATTTTCTTTTGTCATTTTTCTGAGTAGAATGTAAGAACTAGAAAGATTCTTCACCAGGTCAGACGGCTAAACTCTAATTGATATCCAACAACGGGAACAATGCAGCCAAATGGTACATTTGCTTTTAATTCGGTTGTTTTCTTTTGGTAGAATAAGGAGAGAAAACAAGAGCAAATAAAGGCAAATGACCAGTGGGAGAGTAAGCTTATGGAAGAAAGTCGGCGCAACAGTTTCAAAACAAACGCCGAGATTGATTGCAAACTCACCTATCCAATCCCTTACCCATCATGTAATGAACCTCCACCTAAAGCTTTACACGAAAACTGCCTGTATTAAATTCGTATCAATTGTGGGAAAGAAGAAATCAACTGATCCTGACCTGTCTCCTAGTAACAACAAGCTTTAATTCGGTTGTTTTCACAAGTGATTTGTGCAATAACTTATTGGTTTGTAAGATTATCTTCCCGTTCTGGTCAGAGATAAAAAATTTTGTCTGTGAACCAATATAAGGACACTCTACCCATCTACACACTTAGGAGTTCTGTCTCTTCAATGCTAATTTGAAAACTTGAATTTGAAATACTAGTGTGAATGGCACACCACTTCAATCGCAAAATACTCAATAATTCTTCCTTTTTCTCTTCCAGTCAGTCTTCCATGAAAAGAAACAATTCTTCCCAACCTTTTCAACGTTCCTCTGTCTCCCTAATCAAGGCCAACTTCTTAATTTGCGCCTTTTCCCCTTCACAAAAATCGGCCCCTGCTTCTTACAATGAATGCCAACCTGGGTTCTATTTTCTTCGTTTTGTTCTGTTCTTTCGCATTGACTTCCCCTTCTCCTTCTTTCCTCTCCTCGATTGAGAATTAAACAAAATTGTAAAATTCACAATGTAACGTGAATCCTTTAATTTAAAATGTAACAGGAAAAATAAATAAATAAAGAGAAAAACAATGCCTTCTGTCCCAATCACTTTAGTGTATGATGCAAGTTAGCTTGGAAGAAAACTTACTGAATAGCGGACGGCAAAAAGAAGAGTCAATTTATTCATTTTTTTCCACTCGTTCATATGTAGACGTGGTCATTTGCATAATGGGTTCTTAAACATAAGGCAAAAAGAAGTTCAAAATCTAAATAGATTGATTGAATAATCTTTCATAATTCTATTGTGTAATTCACAATACAATATGATTTTCTATTTTATTTTATTTTATTTTATTTTCTGAATCTTCTTAAATGCAACCGCAAAGACTTTCTATCCATTTTCCTTTTGACTTTTTAACCTCATAGCTCTATATGCTTTTTGAATTAAAATATTTGCAAGTTTGAAAAAATTGAGTCCTTTTTCAATTTTTTTTTTTCGACGCTTGGAGGTTCCAAATTTCCGTTTCATTTGCTGGAAGAAATACGAAGAACCTCGTAAACAATTGGAACAACTGCACAAACCAATTCCCAAATCTTACTTGTTCTTCTGCACAGACAGAGACACTAGACAACTTACAAATGCTGAAAAACAAAAGATGGTTCTTAGAAAATTTCTCCGGGTTGAATGATTGACACCGTCCCACGGAGGAACAGATTGGCATGGGCCGGCAA
>STGP01021501.1:0-10552 GCA_004918865.1 Caryocar brasiliense | reverse complement strand
ACTGGTCCATTTAAGATTTAGATAAAATTTTTAGTTTTAATTATAAATTTAAAATTTTCGTGATTAAAAGTTTTTAAAAAATAATTATAGTCGGCAGCTACCGAACAGATCCCGACATTGCAACGCAGAAGGGCCCATTTCAGACAGTCTGTCCCATATCGACTCCGTGAAACACATATAGAAGGGCCCATTTCAGACACTGTCCCATATCGGTGCCATGAAATACACATAGACAGGCCCATTTCCGACATTCTTCCATATCCATGCTATGAAATACCCGCAGTGGGGGTTTGGTGGGGTTGTGAAAACGGACAAAGACCTGTTCATTTTTCTTGTTTTCTTTCCACCATTCGCCCTTTTAATATTGTAGAGAAGGTTTAGTGGATAAACGCCAAGAATTAACAAATAAGTCCACACGTTTCTTGGATGTGTCATGTGTTCAATTATAGCGTATATAGTCAGCCAAAAACAGCATCTATTCTTGATACTTTCTGGTCCCTCAATTATGATTCATTTTATCTGTTAGATACAACAATAGTCTCCTAGCTCAGGAGGGGCACGGATGAAGCAGGTCGGGAGCAACCAGGCTGCCGCCGCTGGAGGAGTGGACGTTGCTCCACTCCTGGAAGTAGAAGAAGACACCAATCATTCGGAAAACCAGGAAACCATAGACGTTGGTGCATCCTCGATTTCTGGGGCAGTGTTCAACATATCGACAACCATGATAGGGGCTGGAATAATGTCCATTCCAGCAACTATAAAGGTCCTAGGCGTTGTTCCTGGGTTTATAGCGATCCTGGTCGTAGCATTTCTTGTGGAGGTCACCGTGGAGTTCATGTTGAGGTACACCCAATCTGGAAAGGCCAGTACCTATGCTGGCCTGATGAGGGAGTCCTTCGGCAATCCGGGGCGGGTTGGAGTACAAGTGTGTGTCATCATAACCAACCTCGGTTGTCTTATCATTTACTTGATTATAATTGGTAAGTTTTGCCCTCGCTTTAACAATTTATTGCAATCTTCAAAATTAATATTTAAACGACATTTTGCAAAAGGTATGGTGACATTTACTAATTTTGAACCAATTAATATCCTGTATGAAAATATTATAAATGTAGTTGTGGAAAAGACTTAATTTGTTAATATCTGTTTTTGCCAATTTGGCTCTCCGCGAACATTGTCTCCTGACAATTGCCACACCTCTTTCGCAAGGCGATGTATTTTGCGGGAATCAGTCTGGAGAGAACTTGCATCTGGGCATTCTACAAGAATGGTTGGGCATCCATTGGTGGAACTCACGGCCTTTTGCACTTCTTTTTGTAGTCCTCTTTGTCCTGCTTCCAATAGCCTTGCTTCGCCGAATAGGTTCGTCTCTTTTCATTTGCGTGAATAATTTATTCTGATAGAAAGTTGCAGCTCTTTTATGTGAATGTTGCTGGCAGATTCACTGAAGTACACTTCAGCAATATCCATTCTTCTTGCCGTATTATTTGTTGCCATAAGTTCGTCCATGGCAATTTATGCAACGTTGCAAGGGAAGACCCAGAAATTGAGACTATTTCCAGACTTCTCCAAACTAACATCCTTGTGGGATCTCTTTACCACTATCCCTGTCTTTGTGACAGGCATGGGATTCCACGTCAATGGCAAGTTTTACCCCCCATTAATTTGGTCTTTGGCAAAGCTCAAGAATACTCAGAATATTGTATGTATAACTTCGCTTTTGCAAATGCAGTTCACCCAATTGCAGCAGGAGTTGGGAGACCTTCAGATATGAGACCAGCTGTTCGAATTTCTCTTATAATCTGTGTAGCCATTTATTTTTCCATTGGCTTTTTTGGGTACCTACTGTTTGGAGACTCGATCATGGCAGACATTCTAGTGAACTTCGATCAGAATTCTGATTCTGCAATGGGTCGATTGCTTGATGACACTGTCCGGTTGAGCTATGCAATACACTTGGCGCTGGTATTTCCCATTATGAACTTCTCCTTGAGGGCTAACATAGATGAACTACTGTTCTCTCGTAGGCCTATGTTGGCGGCTGCGGACACCAGATTTGTGTCCCTGACTTGTGCTCTACTAGCTGCCACTTACATAACAGCAATAGCCATTCCCAATATATGGTACTTCTTCCAGTTCATGGGATCTACAACCATTGTTTTCCTCTCCTTCATTTTTCCAGGAGCCATCGTTCTTAGGTACTACCAGTAACTGGATAGATGCTGATTAATCTTTTGCCCCTCTCTCATGAGCAAATTTTTTATTTGTGTTTTAAGAAATATTCATTCATTTTACCATGTAGACAAACTGACCCTTTTACAACACTCTAAATTGGTAAATTTTTGTAATTCCTGCCATAGGAAATTTGCTCCTCTCGTTTGCAATTATTAGAGCTCGTATATTTATTTTGATTTCCTTGCAAAATTATCTGTGCAGGGATGTTCATGGAATTTCCACTACAAGGGATAAGATATTGGCAGTGTCAGTGATCATTGTGGCTGTGATGACCAGCACCATAGCCATATACTCGAACTTGCACGGTTCTTAAGCCAGAAAGACCTGAAGTTCCTTCTCTTTCAACCTGCATCTTCTTTCTTTCATTTTTTGGTTTTAGCGTAAGTTATCTTGACTGGATGTTTGATTCTGTATCGTAAATCTTTATCATTATTATTATTATTATTATTTTAACCAAAGTCAAAATTCACTGCACATTTTTCTGATGTTCTTTAAAACCCACATTTGAAGTAAAGTCAATTCCGATTGTTGCATCACTAAATTTTGTCTTTCCGAATATGACAACAATGATTTAACAGAAGAAAAACATGCCAAGTCCAATTGCTTTTCAGTTTCTCACCATGCAATACTGCACCAATGCTTTTGAATTTGATAAGAATAAACTCTAATAGTTAAGCAATCCTCAAATTTTATTTTTAAGTAATTTATTAAACGAATCGAGTCTGAAGAATGTAAAGCTCAGTTGATTTAAATTCGTTAATAATTTTAAAAAAATTATTAAAAAAATATTATATTATCCTTTATAATACATTTAAAGATACATTTATTATATTGTCCAACATCACATCTAGGCGCCTTGATTCTCTTGGATTATTTGCACTGATTAAAGAGAAACCACAATCATCTACACACTCAGATGCTGAATCATCTGTGCATATCTTCTTAGTAGCTTTTCATATGTTAACTTAGTTGTGGTTAAAAGATTTTGCTTTAAAAATTTGATCAAGTAAGAACATAAACATATGTGACATTTAAAATCCATGAAATTTCCATATTTAAAACAATTAAACACATAACAAATACCACTAAAAAAATCAATCATCCCAAGTTCTCTCCTAAACCTAATGAATCTATTTTCATTTAATGACTTAGTGAATATGTTGGTTAAATTTTGTTTAATGGGGATGAAATCTAATGCTGTATCCCTAGTTTGAATGTGGTCTCTAATGAAATGATGTCCAATCTCTATATATATCAACACCATTTATTGTTGGCCACATATTCGGTTTTGGCAATAGAGATTAAAATCGGGATTTAATTCTTTCTAAATTAAGAAATAAATAAGTGCCGATGAATTGATAAATTTTGCTTATATTTTTGTGATCAATTTTATAGTTAATGTAATCTACGTCAACATAAACAATAAAGTCATTACACCTTTAAGATACTAAAATCCTAAATTTTGAGTCCCATACAAATATCTAAAGATTCATTTAACTGCATTAAGATAGAATTCCATAAGAGAGGATGACACTTAGTATAAAAACATACTAGTAGTAAGATATTGAAGGGATTCGATCATACCTCAATACTGTCTTGTGTCTATGGAGTTCGTTTCTATCTAACCTTGTTGATGCAGTGTTGCACTTGGTTTGAGTGAATCTAACTTGAACTTCTTTGCATGGTCTCTAGGGTACTTGGGTCGAGAATAAATATCACATTCTTGGATTGGTTGATTTGTAAACCTAGAAAGTAATTGAGTTTGTCCATCCATCGTACTCGTCTAAAATTCTCCCCGCATGCACTCGGCAAATTCTTCACAGATCTCTTCATTAATGGTACCGAATATTATATCATCCACATAAATTTGCACAAGTAAGATATCGTGATTATGTAATTTTTGTGAAAAGTGTAGTGTCAACTTTTCTGAATCAAAAAATCACTCAACCTCTCACCAAGCTCTAGGATCTTATTTAAGTCCATAAAGTCCCTTGTTGAATATATATACATAATTGGGATATGTGATATTTTTAAAACCTTGAGGATGTGTAACATAAACTTACTACTGAAAAATAATATATTTTTATCGCGTTTTTTACTATTAAATAATAATATATTTTTTTTATTATTTTTAGTATATAAAAATTATATTAAATTCTAACTAATTTAGAATTAAGTTGCATTGAACTTCGAACAAAAAAAAGCTCTACCAACATAATTTTTTATCTATAAATTAAAATTTAAAATTTTAATTAAACTTGTATTATGTTTCTTTTTATTTAATTTAAATATAATATTATTATTTTTAAAGTTTTCTAATTTGTCTTAGCCTAGGAACAAGAGGATAGGTCTTATCAATATCAATGCCTTACTTTTGATTGAATCAAATCTTGCCTCGTTTGGAATGACAAAAAAATTCTGAAGCCTTCCAGATACGAGGTGATTAAACACCTAAAAAGTACACTGGCCAATATTTCCATCATAAACGAGCCTGAAGTTATTAACCAAGTGCATGTACCAACAGACACAAGGCCAGAGCAGCTTGCATGGGGGAGGCAAAAATCCATCACACATTCACTAATGTGGAGCATTCTTCTTATAAACATATTCAGTCACTACAATACATGTCCTAACTCCTTGAAAACAAAGGGATTTTCGAATTTTTTCATTGCGAAAAGTTCAAGCTCATTTTATCTATAATTTGACAGAAGTGATTGGAATTAGATTTATAAATTCAATCCATAATTTGACAAAAAGAGAAAATAAGGGGCAGTCTTTATGATTCTAAGGTTTCATCGTCTTCCTGTGAAGGCCATCCATTCAGCCCCCTTGCTCACATTTGAAAGGATCCCATGAATTTCAATACAAAGATGCTGGTTCTAAGATACCATTCTTAGAAACTGTTGAACTTTATATTAATTTTGTGGCAACTGGCAGATCAGAACTAGACGAATTGTTTTGAACTTCTGCAGACTGAATTAGCTAAGCCCTTCGCACTTGTCTCTTTACCTTTCATGTATGCAAGCTGAATTGTAAAAACGTTGTATTTCGTTTCTGTGCACGCACATGATAATACGCCTAACAGAGTGACACTATTAAGAATATAACTTCTAGAAAATTCAAACAAGCTGGGTGTATTGGAAATGGTAGAACTTGTACAAAACTCCGAAATCTCATCCAGATCCTAGCAAGTGTAGTCCAAGCACCCTAGTTTGTAAACGCCACCAGCTGGACAGCTTCTAGTTTGACTTAACCTCGAGGACCCATTGGGAGGTAGTGATATGTATACTTGCATGAATTGCATAAAAACAACTCATCCAAAAACCAGAAATTAAGCAGTGTTGTGCGAAATAACCTGCAAATTTTGCATGTTCATATTTTTTAAGTGAGAAAATGCATAATCTTCTGCTGCAGGGGTAACAGTGAGAAAAAGAAAATGCATAATTTGAGGATGACACAAAGCTTTTGATCAAGTTGCAGAACTTAGTGTCATCAAGCTAGTAATTTATATAGGAGAGTAGAAGGCTGTAGCCCACTAGAGAATCAGCCTTCAGAATAATAAATAGCTAATGCCAGAACATAGAGAACTCTACACTGCAGTAAATGAACTTGCCTCTGATATCAATGGTTTAGCATGCTCTTCCCATTCAGTTGCCCATCTTGAGGAACCCATTTCTAGTGAACCATTCCTCAGTGATTTCAATGCATTACATTCGTCTGGAAATCCCTTGAATAGCATCTACACAAATCCAGCAGTTTAAATTTTGTTATGTAAGGAAGAGAAATGTTTGATAAAGAAGCACTTTTCTGGTGCACGGGCATTATCACATTGATGTGAAAACTAACAGTACTGTCAGGGCTGACTAGCAACCTGTATCACCCAACAAACAGCTGACTCAACCCGCCAAATCCAAACCACAAAAATCAAAACTCTAGCTTAGTAGGTTGGTTGCAAGTTGTACATATGCACAACCCACAATCTTGGTATGGTTGACAAATTGAAGAAGGAAAAATGACTACTGCCTGCACGAAGCATGCACAAGCATATAATTATGTTTAATGGAGTATGCTCATATATCCCCATTCAAATGTTGAGGGTTTAAGGACCAAAATTCATAATCGGTTAAAGTTATTTTTTTAACCTGCCTATAATCCACTAACTGAGACTTTTCTCATCCAAGAAGTACCCTAAGGATATTTTTTCAGTGGCAGACTAAAGTATTCTTCACCAGCCAGTCACGGGTCAGATAAAAAATTAGGGTAAATCCAAATCGCCCAACCATTGAACAAACACAACTAGTATGTCCAAATCACTTAAAAACAAGTAAATCTTGAAATAAAAATTAAAACTAGATAAAGAAGCAAAGAACTACTATCGCATATAATTGCTGATATTTTGCATGTAGGAACTGATGATGATCCCTTTTTCACTCAACGGGAAGATTTGAGTATAACAGCCAGTATTTAAACCAACCCCTAACACTCGAGCAACCTTCTTATGGTATTAAAAGGAAGTAATTGCTCTCCCATTTTCCTCAACCTGGAATACATTACTTGAAGAAAGTAGCAATCCTTACCAGAAGTTCATCAGCCAGCTCTGACGATGATGAAAAGAGGAGACCATTTTTTTCAACTTTCACTAGCTCCTTGATGCTTCAAACAAAGGATTAAATTACCATTGAATGCAACAGCAATTATGTGGTAACATAACTGAAGCTTTATATGACATTCTGAAAGAAATAGAAAAGACTTTACCAAGAGTAGGCAACGGCACAAACAGGCAGCCCACAACCAAACATGTCCACAACCTGCAATGCCAGAGCGATTTCTTTTAGCATGTGAGAACAGAGATACTGCCCATACATTACTGAGAGCAAGAGAGAGACAAGTATTGAGCTTTGTATTATACCTTCATGGGAAGGTCCAACCCTGAGGATGAAGTGTGCAAACAGACGCCAAGATCTGCTGATCCTGTAACCACATGTAAACACAGAAAAAACAAGCATCACATCATTTGCAGCAAACTCAAAAATGTAGGATCAATTTGAAATAAAGACATACCAAGAAGCAGTGGATAGTCCTCAGCTGACAGCCACATGGTACGAAATGCTACGCGCTTGAGGTGTAGGTGCCTTATTTTTTCTTCATACTTCTCTTTTTCAGGGCCCTTACCTTCATATACCATGTTTGGCCACAGTTAGAAGCATATAGCTCGCCAGTCAAAATGCACAAACAACATTGACATCAGGATGAATCAGATGCGTTACCCGTTATGATAAACAACAACCTAGGGTACAGGCATTGCTTGTCATTAGATAGTTCCTTCCAGAGAACTTCATCATCAGTAGAATCATCTTCATTTAAGATTGCAGCGACACGTCTATCATACATAACTGCAGCCTCAAGGAGAATGCCAAAATCTTCATCCGGCGTCCTATAAAGTTACACTAATTAATCTGTTATCACATGGCAACAATTCAAGGGTAAAAGTTTTACTACAGCCTTGGTCATTTACTTAATTATAGTTGTTTTAAACGAAAAAACAAACTTCGCGGTCAAAGGAGTGAGTACACAATTTGCTACTACCGTGCCTTCCAACCCCTGCAACCCCCAAGCCCAAAAAATGCTCCTCTTTCACCTTTCAGCAGAAGCTAAGATGTATACTGGTTGAAAACTGTAGTCAGACAAGATTCAAGTCAAGAGGTGTCAAATAGGGGAAAGGTACAAAGAGGTAGCCATTTCTTTACTCTGATCTGGTCAAGGTTGTTTTCCATTCAGCAACTACGTGGTCTATGTTCCTATGACCGAGTCTTCCTGGCTCCTGTTAACATCGTTTTTTTTAGAAGGAAGAAAGCATCACACAGGAGGAAGACTAGTATCTGCAGAACCAAGGACTGATTTTTCACATAGAATTCCCCCTCTTAAAGTTAAATTTGGTCCCTGGAGGTTCAAATTGAAATTAGAAGCAGTTCTTCACTAACCAAATTTCTATCCTAACTGGCTAACTATCCTCTACCCTATCCCCATCATTCTGATTTTAGCTAGCAAGCCATTTGTCAACAGTTCACATAAAGGCATATTTAGCATTTCATTCACTAAAGCCTATGAACCTACGCTGTGATACAACATACAACGAATTTATGGGAAAAAGGTCATACATCAACAAATTGAAGAAATCATAAAGGTCAGTTTTCTCTATAGTACTCTATTGGAAGCAACATGCATGAAACTCTTAAATCTATAAGCAACATTAACTTTTGTGCAGGACAAAAAGAACAGTAACCATATTTCATAAAACAGTCAATTTTCTTTTTTCACTATCTAGGCCATCAACAGTGCACCTTAGAATCATTTAAAGACAAGTTATCTCAAAGTTCTTGTAGAGGGTGACTCAACCCCATCGGTATGGCTTGTTAAGGTACGTCTCGTTATAGCAAGGAAAGAAGTAGTCGATGTGATGACAAGTCATCCCCAACAGTTTGCAGGAGTAGTGCCATTGATATCATTCCTGTATTTGTTGGTCCAACTCATGTTTTTTTTTTTTTAATTCATATTGTAAATTGCAGTATAACCTATTTGTCAGTATGTGATGCATTGAGAGTAACAGGAGTAGGATTTCTGGCATAAGTTACTGTTGTAATAAAGTTGTCGTGGACTGTGTAGACAGAGGCATCGTAGAGTGTGATACCCGCATTTATAACAACATTCATCGATATAAAGGCATCCTTCTGATGGATGAACCCTAGTAGTGATCAATGGTTTAGATCTCCAAGACTGACCCAGGACACTGTGTTAAGATACCAATCATCATACTTGGCCTGCCTATTGAAATCCTAAAACTATTTTCTTAGGATAGTTAACTAAAGCTTAGTTCTTCAAGTTGAGCAAATGCTTAGTCATTCAGTTGTATTGTATCAGTAGCTAAACAACTAAAGATAGATGAAACATGCAACCTAACAACCTAAAAGGAAATACCAAAATGGAATTATATGAGGGGTGCCACCAGTATATTAAGACAATGTAACACAAGAATTTTTCCCAATCTGCTGGACCAATTAGACAAAAGTTTGGACAGAATGAACTCACCAGCTTGTACTGCTTACTACAAGCGCTGGTCTGTTTGGCTTTGACAAAATTGCATGATCAACCAAAGTGGTAAATAGAGTCTCACTTAAATTATTGCTTCCCATTCCTGCTGCACATACGACAAATGTTTCAATTAATTGGATAACTCTATTTAACTGAATCTCACTAGAGATGAGAGCCAAAATCAATTCAAATGACAGTGTTACCATAGCTAGCACAATCACGAACACCTTGAGGCTGACTGATAGATTTATCTAATCTGCAGAACAACTAAAGAGACTGTTTTCAATCAACATCTTGCAATTCCACAGACTGAGAACAAAAACTTGCAAGAAAACTAACACAATGTTTCACCTCATGCTTTTCCTCAAGAGATGCAGGATGAAAAAATTCAGGAGGTTGATCATATAGAACCGCAGCCCTGTGATTTTAACATGGAAAGGATCATTAACATGTAGAGAAGTCATGAGAAAACTTTCCAATTCAGAATGAAGAAAACTGTGAATATTGGACTAGCCATCTTACTTAATTCCCCAATTTTGAGCCAATTCATGTTGCATTGCCTTTGTCACACATAGGGAACCATCTGCCATCTTCCCATAATGCCACTCAATCCTAAGCAGATAAGATCGACTCATACATCACACAACATAACCAATGATAGTTCTTTATAATAGGAGTAACTGGTAGAATTCAAATAGTACCACCGATATACCGCCACAAAACGACTGTTTCTTCCAAGGGACAATGCCAGCAAAGTATATCCAAAATTATGCCAATCAACAATAAATGCAGAATTCCTCAGCCAGCTAGCCCACTTGACAGCCACCAAAGTTGGAACAGATGGTGGGTTCTTTCGAAGCAAGAAAAATTAATCAGAAATGGACTGATTTGAATCACGAAAAAGGCTCGAACGGAAAAACCCTGACTTTTCTGCGGCATAGATCAATGCATTCTCACCTGCACGATAAACACATCGGGAGGTGGAATTTTGACACAGAGGTACCAGAGCAGCATAACAAACTGGAACAGTGGCTTGAGCAGAAGAATCAAAGGACTGAGCAACTTCGGCGGGCGGGCATGAGGAGCTATTGGCCACTGTTTCTGCAACACAATCAAGAAGAAACAAACCTTCAACCAACAAATATAATCAGAAAAAATGACACAGAGATGCTATTTGTTTTCCAGAAAGACAACCATCTTGTGGATATGAATCGATGGATGGCCCAAC